>CM058237.1:96885105-97000927 GCA_030180135.1 Orychophragmus violaceus | reverse complement strand
AAGCCCAATACCAAACTGAAAATGAAACTGAAACGCAGAAGCCAACAGAATAGGAAGCGATCACCGGCGGATTCTGGGTGATCGAAACCGAAAGCTCACGACAAAAAGAACCAGAGCTGCATCGCAGTATAAAAGAACAGCATGTTTACCTCCCTCAGAAAAGAGTGATCCTGTTGCGGATTGTCGAATCAACCAGGCGCAGAAGCTTTCCCGGATGGCTGTAAATCTGTCTATGGAGCCAGTTATTGCGCTCTTTCCACACTTCAAAAATTAAGCATTTCCAAGAAAGTTAAGTGATAAATCTTCTGTGCTTGTCCCCAGTAAGATTGATAAGCTTCTGAATCGATTCAGGAATACAATTGTTGGAAAAAATCACAATTTCTTGTATGTCTCGGCTACACAGATCATTTATTCTTCGTAATTATGAAAGGAGAAGATATTATGTGGTAAAATGAGCTTACCATCCGCCTCATTGGTAGATTATAATACCTAGAGAACCGATTGTATGTAAATAAGCATGACATGATAACTATGTGTAAGTGCTCATTATTGAATTCAATTATGGAGCGTGGGAAGACAAGATATTACATTTTTTCCATGGCCACAACCTTAGCTATTTAAAATATTCTTGGGACTATGAAAATAGTATTAGCCGATGTGCAATAGTATGCCTCGACCGATACTTTGTTAAATGTACTTGTAGTTGATATATGCAATAGTTTGCACACAAATATTTTGGATTGTAAGCATGGGGAAGGTTTTCTACTGCTTGCTAATCAAGTTTGTTTTGGAAATAATTTTGATAAAATATGACCGAGATTACACTGAAGGGCAAGTACTCTCTCTCTCTTCTCTCTCTCGAAGGCAATTTCCGACGATTTCATAACCGCCTCTCCGGTTGTGTTTCCGGCGCCGAGGAGGGCCCTCTTTTCATCTCAGCTCCTCTTCTTCATCCGTGGCGTCTGTCAACCACAAATTCTGTAGGGTGGCGGTGCTCTCTCGTTCGTCTTAGCGGCAGCAGTCCCGCGGTGCCTCCGGTGGCGACGCCGTATTTGTGGGGACAAGATCCGGTGACGGCGTCCCTCCTAGTCGCCGCCTGGTGGTTTTTCTTCTTCGGGTCTCTCCGGTTTTTGCGGTGCTCAGGTTCTTTCTCGGTGGCGGTGCTTGTTCTCGCCGAACAATTCTGTATGGTGGTGGCGTCTGGCGGTTGATGGTGTTTCGTTTCATTGGGTTCTTCCTCCCCTTTCTTCTGCATGCTTGGAGGACGGCAGCGTGGTTTGGTGGAAGCGGTCTGCGGTGGGGATCTTGAACCGAGAATGGTCTGGGAGACTGGTTGCTCTTGACGTCTGCTTAGGCATCGCCTCTTGGCGGAGGAACAGACGATGACGGCGTTGAGTAGGCGCCTTTGTTCTCCCTCTCATAGGCTGGATCTTACGAGCTCCGATTCTCCGGCGCTCTCCCCTCTTTCTCGTTTTTGGCTCACCCTTGTTTCCGGCGATCGGGGTTACTCTCTGGTGCTTATCTTTCTGGTGGCGGTGTGGTCAGCGGTCAGAGCTCATGGTTCGAGCTAGAAGATTCTCTGCGGCGGCGGCGTGTGTATGCTTCGTCTAGGGTTTCTATTTGGTTTTGGGCCAATTTTGGGCCTACTGTTTTGTGGGTTTTTGGCAGTCTCCAGGCCCATTTCGGGTTATTGGGCTGAGACCTTTGTTTTTTTTGTTTTTTTTTGTTTTTTTTTCCTTTATGCACTTTGTATTCAAAAAAAAAAATTTAATATGAAAACCCTTTAAAAAAAAAAGAAATTACACTAAAGGACTGAATAATCATAAATATAAAATATGAAAACGAAAACAATATTGCCCTACGTATGTGCACCATAGACACTTTATTCATGGAGCTTGATGTTAAAGGATTCCAACTCATTTGTGTTTCTCTCATATCATGAACACAAACTTTATCATTTACTTGTAGTAGAAGCATTGATCACATTTGTTTGACATATCATTTAGATGGCTTCACCTTCCTTATTGATGTGAAATATATCCTTCTCCTTGATACTCTTATGCCATGGAATGTCGTTTTGATGTTCTCCCAGCATGCATGTACCAAGGAGGTGTCATCATCCCATTTGAGGATGGCAAGCTATGTCTCCCCTTCTTCGAGCATTCTGTTGCACATTTGTAGGATCCGTGAGATAAATTTATTCATTGTTGCCACATCAACTGTTATTCCCAAGTTGTGTAGTCCATTATACTTATCGTCCTCAATGAAATAACAGAGGATACCTTGGAAAAATTTAGAGTCAAGGTTGTTTCTGGCTATAAAATTGTCCATGAGGCTCTTCTAGCCGTATCTATCAAGGGATTTTTGAACAGTGGTGTAAGGCAGAGATTATTGTTTTATTGTCTGCGGCAACCAACAACTCTTTTCAAGTAGTGATGCAATTGTGGGAATCTGGAGCCGAGTCTTCACCAACCTTTCTCAAAATAATTCCAATGAGATCTTGCGAGAGTGCCTCCAGACGGCTAACTTCACTTTTGTTGGGATCCATATTGGGTGTGTGCGACTATATCTATGAGCAGATTTTATTATTTTAGGATGAGTCGGTGTTTGTGCGGTCTAAGCCTCTCTTGTAGAGCATCCAGAACGAAAATCACATAGAGAAAAACACAAACAAAAGTTCCTTCAGTTCTCTTCTGTTTTAGGTTAGTGTCTAATTTCGAGAGTATCATAGTTCATATGTTCGACAGAACCGATACCGAGTGTTGCGATACGGTTTCATATGGTTGTATCCTGGGACTCATGAATCTTGATTTAACCTGTCACACTACGGGTGATTCTTTGAGTTAAGGAAAGAGATCAAATCTCGCCTCCATATATTCTGACTTCTACTCCTTCTGTTAAATCGTTTTGATATCGTTTCCTTAACGCTTATGTTTTATTCGTGATTAAATCGCTTTTAACGTAGTACTGTAAATTTTGGTTTACTACAATTTTAACTCAAAGAAATCCGTTTATGTTATATGAACATCAAACGGATTTTAATCGCGAGTAAATAAACGTTTTTCAAACGATTTCTCTTCCGCTTATGATACTAAGAACGTTATCAACGCTAAATGTAGCAAGGATTCGTTAATGTAGATGCGGATTAAAACCTGTTTTCAAAATGGTTTTGAAGGTAAAACGCAGCGTATATCGCGAATCGTTTCGTATGGATCTTCGTGATTACTTTGTGCGTTTCATACAAGTTTATTGATTGCGCTCGATAAACTGTTTCACTGCGATTTATGAACGGTTTCTAATCGTTAGAATCACAGTTTATTGAAAAATAAACCCGATTATCAAATGCGTTTTAAACGCTTTGACGAATGCTCTGCGGAGATTCGATGTTGAGAATGCGCTTTGATCGGTTCTAATCGGTTCGATATTGGTTAGTTAAATTGCGATTTAAATTCCGTATCGAAGCAAAGAGTGTATTCGGATTTTAATTGAATTCTCTTTCCGTTTAATTACCTATTAATTAAAACAGTATTGATTAGGGTTTCGTAAACCCTAAATCAGTGAACGACATAATCGTGTATGAGACATACTAGATTATTTGGTTTAGTCTGGTTCTCTATGGTTTAAAGATTTTGGTTAATTGGTGAGTGGACCAATTGAACTAATTTGCTTACGATTATTCCACAAATTGGATAATCTTCAACAATAAAACAATTTATTCTAATGGATAAAATTGTCTTGTAGTTGTCTTTGCATGAGACAAGATTGTTACACATGTAATTGCAATTTAAACAAATATTGTTTAAAGTGTTTAATCACTAGTAAAGTGATGTGTTTGGGGTTTTGGTTAGTATATTAATTCAGTTTTGTTCTCATGAACGGACTAGAATTTCAATATGACTAACAACACTGATGGATCTTGCACTATGAATGACAACGAATCATAGTGAGTCGATACTCCGAATTGCGGTTTGGAAGAGGTCAGCCACTAGCAATTTCATGTGTCTTATGAACTAATATGAAGTTCTTGAGAAAACGTCACAAACGTGACAAGACGAGTCATAATGCTAACTCATTGCAAAGATAAGAGAATGACTCAAGCCAATTTGATCAAGATAGACATGTGTGGTGTTATCCCTGAAGTTAATATGGTTGAGCATAGCCCACATGAGTGGAGGTATGATACCGGTGTGACGGTACATATATGTTGATAAGGGAATGTTTCCCACCTATCATAGAATAACGAGAAGTTGTTCATGGAAAAATGCACTTTCAAAAGCTGCAGGTTGTGGTGATGAAGCTCACTCTCACCAATGTCAAGCATGTGTCAGACTTGCGGAAAATCTGATTTATAGCACAATGCTAAGTAAGCATAAATTCAATGTCAATTTCGAAGATGATTAGCTTGTATTGACAAAGAATAGTGTCTATAGGTTTTGTTAAGGACGGACTGGTCTAAATTAATTTTGACACAGTCGTACTTAATATTAATGTAATTAACGAAGATGACATTAATGAAAAGAAACCAGTTGCTTATGTTGTGACACAAACGTTTAGGACATGCTAACTTCAAGTCTATGAGTAGATTGATGAACATGAACTTGATTCCTAAAAGCAAGATAAGCAAAGATAAATGTAAAGTTTGTGTCCAAGCCAGACTCATAAACGCCATCACCGAGCGTAGTAAGAACAACCGAGCGTAGTAAGAACTTGTCCAAGGATTTGTGTTTTAAAATTTGTGCAACTAGAGGTGGAAAGAAGTACTTCGTAATTTTCATAGATTATTGCACTAGATACTGCTATGTGTATCTAGTACGAAGTAAAGATGAAGACTTGGACAAGTTCAAAGAGTACAAGCTCGAAGTTGAAAACCAACTTGATAAAACTATCAAAATGGTTAGAAGTGATCGAGGAGGTGAATATAATGAACCTTTCATCAAACAACCGCTCCTTACTCACCAGAGTCTAATGGAGTTGCGGAACGAAAGAACCAAACTCTTAAAGAGATGATGAATGCAATGTTGCAGGAATCTGGGGTAGCCCATAAGATGTGGGGGGGGGGGGAAGCACTGATTACCTCTAATTACATCCTGAAAAAAATACCACACAAAGTGACTGGAAAAACTCCATATGAACTTTGGAAAGGTAAAGTACCATCGTACAAATACATGAAAGTGTGGGGGTGCCTGGAAAAAGTAGCAGTACCTCTCCCGAAAAAGGTCACCACCGGACCTAAGAATGTAGACTGCATATTCATCGGATATGCGCATAATAGTAGTGCCTATCGTTTTCTGGTATATAAGTCTGATATACCATATATCCATGTGAACACGAAATGGAGTCAAGGAACGTTTCCTTCTTCGAAGATGTGTTTCCATGCAGGGATAAGGGAAATCCTAAGAGAACTCGTGATGAACGAGATGCTTGCAATGAGGCAATCACTTCTGGCACTTCTACAAACGAAGATGCAGAAGAACTTGAACTTAGACGCAGCAATAGAGCTCGTAAAGAAAAGACATTCGGTTCAGAGTTCATAACGGCATTTCTAGCAGAAAGTGGGCCAAGAACTTTCAGTGAAGCCATGTCTACACCTGATGCACCTTCGTGGAAGGAGGCTTTTAATAGTGAAATTAATTCCATTATGCGAAACCATACATGGGAGTTGGTGATTTACCGCAAGGGTGTAAACCTCTTGGGTTAAAATGGATCTTTACTACAAAGATGAAAATAGATGGATCCATAGACAAGTACAAGGCTAGACTTGTGGTGCAAGGATTCCGACAAAAGAAGGGTTGGATTACTTTGACACCTATTCTCCAGTAACGAGAATAACTTCGATTCGTATGCTGATTGGAATTGCAGCATTAAGAAATCTTGAAATCCATCAAATGGATATATAAACTGCCTTCCTAAATGGAGATTTAGAAGAAGAAATCTACATGCATCAACCTGAGGGTTATGCCGCTTCTGGACAGGAGAATAAAGTGTGTAGACTTGTGAAGTCATTATATGGACTTAAACAAGCGCCAAAACAATGGCACGAAAAGTTTGACAATGTAATGATGTCAAATGGCTTTCACACTAATGAATGTGATAAGTGTATATACATCAAAAGTACTCCTCATGGATATGTTTTGCTCTATTTATACGTTGATGATATTCTCGTCATGGGAAGCAGTAAGGATATCATCAAACAAACTAAGAAAAGATTCTAGAGTGGTTTAAGAACTACTCAAACGGGATGGCAAAATCTCCAGTTGATCCTTAACTTCATTTGACAAAGAATTCAGTTGAACCTGTGTCACAGGTGGGGTATGCAAGAGTGATCGGGAGTCTAATGTACTTGATGAATTGTACTAGACCCGATTTAGCGCGCTCAGTAAATGTACTAAGTCGCTACACGAGTAATCCAGGTCATACTCATTGGAAAGCCATAACTAGAGTGTTTAATTATCTAAGAAATATTAAGAGTTATGGGCTTCATTTTGGAAAAGAACCAGCAGTACTAGAAGGGTACAGTGATGCTAGTTGGATTTCAGATTCAAGAAACTCCAAATCTACGAGTGGATATGTATTTACTCTTGCTGGTGGAGCAATATCCTGGAAATCTTCCAAGCAAACACTCCTGGCCTGATCAACCATGGAGTCAGAGTTCATAGCTTTAGACAAAGCAGCAGAGGAAGCGGAATGGCTTCAGAACTTCTTGGAAGATATCCCGATGTGGGAAAAACCAGTGCCAGCTCTACGCGTACACTGTGATAGTTAGTCGGCTATCTCACGGGCACTGAGTAATCTGTACAATGGCAAATATCGTTATATACGAAGACGAAGTAAGACCATTAGACATTTGATCTCAAGTGGTGTAATAACGATATATTACATCAAGTCGGCTGATAATTTAGCGGATCCGTTCACAAAAAGCTTACCGAGAGATCAAATTGTGAATTCATCAAAAGGAATGGGTTTAAAGCCTATGAACAAAGATGACGTTTGATGGACACCCCACCTATGTGACTGGAGATCCCAAGATCTAGGTTCAAAGGGAAAACGAAATTGAGCTGATTCAGGATTGAGCACTATAACTCTGCACAGTTCCTCGGATGATAAATAGTGTTATATATGTATGATGAGGTTAAGCGTTGGCTTTTAATGATTCCATAGCTTTGTAATAGTGGAGTACAGACGGATACTTGTGGAAAGAAAGCTGATGGCAGATCACCTAGTGAGTGTGAAATGGGACCGTTTCTAGGAGAATGAATGTAAGGCTATACTCTCCAACTTCACTCACGAATACCAAACATGTTCATGGCCACAATGAACACAATAGAGACAGTTCTACGAGAAAATGTCGTTGTGCGATATATGTTGTCTCGGTTTACATCAAATTACGGGTGGTTCAATACATCGCGTTCACCTCTTGGCCGAGTAAACCCGACAGATATAAAAAATGATTGGTTCAAAGCTGAAAAATGCTACCTCTCAGATGCAGTTACATTTTCGTATACTCTCGAAAGTCTGTCTAGTCTAGTCAATTCAAGTCTATCTAGTTCACTGAGTCTGTCTAGATAGTTGCATCTGCATATGTTTAGAGTCATTTCTATTCATGTGGGGGATTGTTGGAACAATTATTTAATAAAGACATGTTAAGACATGGGCTTTATTAAAAATGTGTTTGTGTGAAAAGAAATGAGTTAAGCCCATAAAGACATGGACGTGAAATTTTCCAATTTGTGGAAACTTGTTAGACAAGTAAATTTCCAATTTGTGGAAACTTGCTAGACAAGTAAATTTCCAATTTGCTAAACAAGTAAAATTTTCAATTTGTGAAAACTTGCTAGACAAGTTTTTGTACGGCCCAAGTCGGTTTATTTCCTAAACCTGGCCTTCTCTAATCCTATATAAAGGACCCCTAAGCCTCTCTTGTAGAGCATCCAGAACGAAAATCACACAGATAAAAACACAAACAAAAGTTCCTTCAATTCTCTTATGTTTTAGGTTAGTGTCTAATTTCGAGAGTATCGTAGTTCATATGTTCGACAGAACCGATATCGAGTGTTGCGATACGTTTTCATATGGTTGTATCCTGGGACTCATGAATCTCGATTTAACCTGTCACACCACGGGTGATTCTTTGAGTTAAGGAAAGAGATCAAATCTCGCCTCCATATATTCTGACTTCTACTCCTTCTGTTAAATCGTTTTGATATCGTTTCCTTAACGCTTATGTTTTATTCGTGATTAAATCGCTTTTAACGTAATACTGTAAATTTTGGTTCTACTATTATTAGTATTTAGTGGTTGGAGTAATTAAGAGTAGTGGCCATTATTAGTCTTTTCCTGATGTTTGAGGGCAGACGATGGACATCGGAAGAGTCTTTGTGATAAGTGTTTGATTCTAAGCTGGCGAGCTGCGTTTATCTTTGTAACGTATCTAAGTGTTAATCCTATGGATTACATTATGGTGATAGAGGATGTTCGTTTCAAAATTACTGTCCCTTTCTATATCTCTTCCTTGGCGTAATGCTGCAAACCTCTTAGGTCAAGTTCAGTGTGACAAATTGTTTTGTGTGGCTACATCACCTCAAAATAAATGTTTCGGAAGTTAACGCCCTAACGAATATATGCGTTGGTAACACTGTGATATTTTTATTTAACAACTTGGTAGCTGCTATTTGTATGTTAAGTTTAGACTGAATTTCTTCCTAAAATTTTTGTCCTAAATAATAATCATGGTTATAACGTAATGTACTGTTGGCTTGAGGTGGCTGTTGTGAGTGATTCTGATTTCATGAAGTTGTTTGGTCTAAACTGGTCGGATTGAAGAAACAAGAGCTTGGTTTGGTGATTAATGAAGAACCAATAAAGTGGTTAAGAGACTCTTGTTGGGAATGTCCTGAAATCTATTGTACTTACTCTAAGTGAAAGTCGTATTGTCGAGATGAGACAATCATATAATACTAGGTAGTCATAATGCTTTGCTAGAAGCCACTTATGATCAATGAGTTTAGAACCCATTGCTAGTGTTATATGATCCTACAGGGTCACACACCTAAGCAAACTGGACGTTTAAGACGAGGTTGATCATTAATGTAATGATCTAGTAAATGCATATTTGATATGCATTCGGTATCGAAATTCTGGGGCCGTGTCGATCGACACAAAGAGTGTGTCGGTCGACACAACTCGCGGATTACCAGATTAATTCGGTTTAATCGTTGGTTAATCCCGTTGCGGTTTAAGTCGACATATATAAGATATATGGTCGACCTAAACTCGAACTTAACCTAATTGATAGACACCAGAACTAGAACAGAAACCTCTCAGGAGATTCGATCTCTATAGGCACTAGCATCCCTGCTGTTCAGTTTGTGTGCGTGTGGACACCAGTAGAGGCACAGCGTTTGAGGTGCTTCGTGATCTCGATTATCTGCAAATCTTCCGCTGCTAATCACCAGGTAATTCTGAGATCCCATAGATTCAATTACATGAACCTTAGATCCTAGGCTTGGAATTCAGACCAGGATTTCCTAATTGGATTAGGATCTGCTAGAAATTCCTTCAGTGGTATCAGAGCTTTAGGGTTCCATTGAATATGTAGCATGATGATTAGATTAGTTGAATCTGAATCTGTGTATGGTTGATACAAACTTTGCTAAAATTCGTTTTCATAAAAACCTAGTTTTAGGATTTTTTGCTTGAAAACGATTAGGGTTTATCGCCCTGTGTCGATCGACACCAATCCGGTGTCGGTCGATGATAACAAGGATTTTGGGATCCTTTTGAGGTACCAATTCCTCAAACTTATCGTGTAGCTTTGAGGTATCGAACCTATTCTGGGATGGATAAAACCAATAAGCACTCACTAATCCTCTAGAGTCAAATCAAACAATTTAGTTTTTGTTCTAACAATCCTAACGAAAACAATTCAAACCGAAGTGAACAAAAAGCAAATAAACATGGGATTCAATCAATGACAAGGATAAGGCCTAAGGGTTAAGGTCAACGGACAGGTGATTCGGGATGATCAAGGATCCTAATTCAAACTTCAAACAAGCTAACCTCCTAGCAAGGAACACAACGATACAATCAGTTTAATCTCTTAATACTAATCTCTTTACTTAATCCTAATCCAAGAACAAATTCTCATTTGTGAATTAGAATCAAGCAAGCAATCAAACAAGTTCCAAACAACTAACGATCACTCTAAACATACATTCTCATGCGCTAGAATGTGAAAGTTCAATCAAAGTTATGAACAGGAATTTCATCGAACATGTTGTGAACAAGAAATCTTAAGCATTCTAATCAACTTGATCAAGGCTAATTAGACATTAAACACACTTTGACAGATGAGATTTTAAACAATCAAGCACTAGAAATCCATTGATCATCCCTAATCAACCTAATCCTACCTAACCCATAAGCCCTATAAAGAACTACTCACTAATCATCATATGAACAACAAAATCCATAGGGATAGTGTTGATCATTAGAGATTAGAGATAGAAACAAAGATTTAGAGAAGAAATCACCAAAAAATACTTAGATTAATCAAAGAAATCAAACTTGTTCTTCCAAAGTGTTTAGAACATAAAATAAAGCTTCCCATTCTGTAAAAAGATAGGTTTTTGGCTTAAAAAGTCATTAGGGTTCGAGCCGGGTCAACCCGGAACAAACCGGGTGTTGACCCGGATCCAAGGCAATTTCTGGGACGCGTATCGGTCGGCGTATCGGTCGTCCGACCGATACGGACTCTCGGATTTTTCTGGGAAGGGGCGTATCGGCCAGCCAGCCCGATATGCTGGCCGATATGGACTCTCGGATTTTTCTGTGTTGAGATGCATCCAGTAAATCAGGCATAACTCTTTCCATATAGCTCCGAATGACTTCAAACCACCTCCATTAGAAATCTAACTCAATTTACCATGATTTTTATTCAGAATCCCAGAGCTAAAGGTCAATGTAATATCTTCATATGACTCAATCTTTCAAGCTCATCGGTTTGGTCCTACATCACCATTTCACTTGCAATCACTCCTTTGGCCTCCAAACTCTTCCAAACCTCCTTAGCAACTCCAAGAACCTACAAAACATAGGAAACACTCCAAATGCAAGCCTAGAATGCCTAAACATAGCTCTAGATGATCCTATACTCTAAACACATCAATGACCAAAGAAATGAAGTTAAAGGAAACTAAAAAGAAGTAAAACATGATCCTAACAATAGCCTAAATGCATGAAAATACAAGTATATCAATTCTCCCAAACTTAAACCTTGCTTGTCCACAAACAAGCATAAGACTATCAAAGCAAGTTGGGAGAAAGGTTTGAAGGCGGAAGCTCATATCCAAAGACAAAACTGAGATCAACAAGTTCCAATTCGAGTCAACGTCACCAAGATGCAACCAAGTTTGGCTTACTCCAAAAATTTAGCCATGCTCATCAAGACAAAACTCCTAGCTCAATTCTCAACCTAGACAAGCATTCCTATCAACTAGCTCTTTAACATTCATTAGTTTTTCAAGTGGATCTTACTCAATGCAAGGTGATCAAACTCATTTGGCAAAGGGACAAGGTTTTGAGATTAAAGTGATCTCAATCAAAATAGGGGTTTATTCCAAAAGCATGAAGGTTCTCTCATAAAGAAGTGAATGAGCTATAGTAAAATGCTAAGAGTTAGAGGCAATTGGTGCATACTAGGTTGATTTCCATCTACCCATGCCCCAATTACTTCTTCTCCTAATCTAGCCCCCACCTAAATGGATACTACCCTTGACCAAGGCTATTTTTGCCTCATACCCTTCTCTCAATCAGATACCTTCCAATCAAACTCCCCAAGGATCAATAAAGACTTTTCAAAACAGTGGCAAATCAAATCATAAGGTGAGCCTTTGGCTTCTTTTCATTTCAAAATATGAGACACTTCTTTTCTTTAAACACATAAGAGCTTTTCTTCTTTTAAAACACTTTGCCAACAAACATAAGATCCCAACCAAAATCCCTTTCATTCTTTCTTTTCTTTACTCTCTTTCTCCTTTCCCAATTCCTCCCCCAAACTTGGATTCTAGCCTATTGCAAAGCTAAAGGTGCTGAGCTTGCACTATATGGAAATTTCTCCTAGTCGCCTCATACTCAACACTTTTTACCTAGCTCATTCCAAATAGGCCTACCACTCAAGATAGTGTTTGTGGCTTGAAAGAAGGGTGGTGAAAGGTATGAAAGTCTATTTGAGCAAGTAGAGAGGGGTAGAAAGGATAAGAATGCTCAAATATTTTAGGGTATCCACGAGTTTAGCACACAGAGCATGAGTAAGATAATTAGATGTCATCATTAAAGTTCTCACTTAGGTAGAGCTAGTGTCAATTCAAAGCCTATTTCAGTTTCAAACCAAGTTTCAAAGCAAGCAATCCGAGCATGGTTCGTCTTAACTTTCTAGCCTTTCTTGAATTGCAATCTTAGGACAATCAACTAGCTCAAACAACTAGCATAAAGAACAAGTCATCACTCAATCAGTCTTACAAGGACATTCAATCATTGCTCCCTATGCATGCGTCCTATATGATGCAACTAGACTCAATCCTATTATGCTATTGCAACTACATGCTTTTCTTTTTGAAATGTTTTTGAAATTTTTCAATTTTTTTTGGATTTTCTATGCCTTAGATGAATGCATGAGACTCAAGTGATAAAATCGAAAATAAGAACAAAGAAAACATGATTAGCAACTAGCCTCTCCCCCAAACTTACTTCACACCGTCTCGGTGGGAAAGCAAGCTTGAGAGAGAGACTCAACAAAAGGAGAAAAAGAAAGAAAAGAAGCTAAAATGCAAGTATGTACAAGTTGGAGTGTTACCTGGTCCAAGAAAGGCGTATCGGTCGAGTGAACCTGGGCAGTGAGAGCGTATCGGCTTAGCCAACCGATACGGTGCCCGATACTGAGCCTCGGATTATTTTTACCATAACCGTATCGGCCTGGCCAGCCGATACGGAACCCGATATCGGCTCCTGCACCATTTTTCTTCATTTCCGCGGCCTTTGCTCAACTCCAACTGGTCTACAACCTCATCCTTAAGCCAAAACCTGACAAAACTCAAAGCAAAACATCAAAAATAACAAGCAAGAAACGTATGTACAAGGATAAACATGGGAATGTCTCCCAAGTGCACTTTTGTTTAAAGTCGTTAAGCTCGACTGGTCAAACCGGTTTTTAGGCGGTTGAAGAGTGTGGCCTGCCTTTGAGATTGATGGCTAGGACCTGAGAAGTCAGCTCACCAAGATTAACCGAGTCACCTTGGAACCTTGGACTGATCGAAGCCTTTACAACCTTCGGAGGCATCTTTGTCACCATATCCACAACCCTTTCTTTTGGAGCTTTTTCCTTATCAATGCTCAGCTTCTTCAAAGATTTGGACCCAACATACTCAGTCTTTGTGGTCATGAGAGGAGTTCCAATAGCTCTATCCACCCCCTTCTTTTGAGCACGTCCCATGTGCTCACTCAATGATCCATAAGCGGTGGGTTTAGGCCAAAATTCCTTGCCGACATTGGCAAATAACCTTGCCTCCTCTAACACATCATCTTCATTGGGAGAGAGGATGACACCACAAGTGTGAAGAGATGTGCTCCTCAGAGGGTAGTAAGCCTTGGCGTCAACATTATTCAGCACAGCACATTTCTTTTTGAACTCCAGACAAGCTCCAGTGGTGTTGAGGAAAGAAGTACCAAGTAAAAGAGGAAGTTGGGTACTCTTCTTCATCTTCATGACTATAAAGTCAGTTGGGATAGTGCACTCACCAATCTTCAGTGGATAGTTCTTTATCATTCCCATTGGAGTTTTTGAGTAAGAGTCTCCAAATGTAATAGAAGATGGGTACCTTTCCATGCTCTTAATCCCAAGAGATTCAACCATGTCAAGAGATATCACACTCACAGTAGAGCCGGAGTCACACAATGCGTCGTTAATCTTCAAGTCTCCCAAAGTACAACTGATTGTAAATTTACCTGGATTACCAAGCTTGGGAAGTACCCTTGGTGTTGTGTGGACAGTAGGCACAATATCTTCAGCAAAAATTGCAGTAGCACTCATCACCTTAGCTGGTGCAACATAGGGAGGCTTAACCACTGTTGTCTTCATCTCCTTGGGAGGAGCATGTACAGCAGGAGGGAGTTCATACCCATAGAGAAGTGCTTCGATTTCATCAACCTCTCTTTCATGGTTTGGTTTCTCATGATCAATAGTAGAGAAGATTGCATTGCAGTAGTCTTTCGGGTTATTCTCCGGGTTTCCAGGCAAGGTACCTTGAGTGCGAGATGTAGAGGCATTCTTGTTCTCCATGTTGGTAACCCTTGAAGTTAAGTTCTGAAACTCACTCTTGAGATCCCTGACTTCCATAGCTCCTGAGGCTTGTCCTTGAAGAAGTTGCTGCATCATAACCTTTAACTCATTATCAACTCCTGAGGAAGAAGAAGCTTGTGGTGGCTGCTGTCCAAAACCGGGAGGAAATTGCTGGTTGGGAATATATCCTTGCTGGCTTTGAAACTGAGGCTTATTTCCAAACCCTTGTTGGTTGGTGTATGGGACAAAAGGCTTTTGCTGCTGAGGAAAGCCTTGCTGCCCTTGTTGATGAGCTTGTCCTTGAGATGGAGCTTGAGGATAGACTTGGTCTTGAGGATTGGCTACATTGGGATTGCGGTATGAAAAGTTTGGGTGGTTTCTGTAGTTTTGGTTGAAGCCCTTATTGAAACCACCTTGTCCAGCAATGAAGTTGATCTCCTCTTGTGTCAAATCCTCATCATCATCATAAAGCTGAGGCTTAGAATCCTCATAGTGTCCCACAAAGCTGATGTTCTTTTGGCCAATGGAGATCATCTTGTCTAACTTCTCATTCAACGCTTTTATCTCTTTCTCATACTTCTCATCTGAAGATGATGATCCTCTATTAGTCCTTTCATAATCCTCGTTGTAGTTGCCATCACTTTGTGCTAGATTTTCAATCAGCTCCATAGCTGCATCTACTCCCTTGCCTAGGAAATGTCCATTGCTGCATGAATCTAGCATTGCCCTCATTCTAGGAAGCACTCCGCGGTAGAGGTTGCTGAGTAGTGTTTCCTTGGTGAAACCATGGTGTGGGCACTGAGTGGTGAGCTTATTGAACCTCTCCCAAGCTTCAGCGAAGCTCTCATTGTTGCGCTGCACAAACCCGGATAGCTCACTGCGAAAACGGGCAGTCCTAGTAGGTGAGAAGAACTTCTTCAGGAAAGCTTTCTTCAGGTCTCCCCAAGTAGTGATGGATCCTGGAGGGATAGTGCTTTCCCAATCCTTGGCTCTATCTGCCAAAGAGAAGACAAAGAGACGCATCTTCAAACCATCGTCAGTCACACCATTCAACCTTGTAGTAGCGCAGATCTTGTCAAAAGTGTCCAAGTGTTGCAACGGGTCTTCAGATGCTAGCCCATGAAATTGATTGTTCTGCACCATGTTCATCACCATAGCCCGGATTTCAAAGTTGTTGTTGTTCACCGGTGGTGGAATGATCCCATGTCGGTTTGCATTTGTATCCGGTGTGTCTCCATCACCAATGGCCCTAACCGGCCTTTGTTGCTGCTGCTGTTGCTGCTGCTGTTGATCCTCGTGGTTATCCATAACTGTTTGCTCAACACTTTCAACGTGAACAGCTCGTTCTTGTGCTCGTCGTTCCCTTGCTAATCTCCTCTCGTGTGCTTTGATGTCGTAAACTCTTGCAACTAAGTTTGTAGTCCCTTTGCTGCGCAAGTTCATACACCTAGCATCAAAAAGAGAGAAAGTAGCAAATTAGTAACAATAACTTGAACTAAAAAGGAATAGAAAACGAATTGATATATCCAGAATCCCAAAATGGCAACGGCGCCAAATTGATAACAAGGATTTTGGGATCCTTTTGAGGTACCAATTCCTCAAACTTATCGTGTAGCTTTGAGGTATCGAACCTATTCTGGGATGGATAAAACCAATAAGCACTCACTAATCCTCTAGAGTCAAATCAAACAATTTAGTTTTTGTTCTAACAATCCTAACGAAAACAATTCAAACCGAAGTGAACAAAAAGCAAATAAACAGGGGATTCAATCAATGACAAGGATAAGGCCTAAGGGTTAAGGTCAACGGACAGGTGATTCGGGATGATCAAGGATCCTAATTCAAACTTCAAACAAGCTAACCTCCTAGCAAGGAACACAACGATACGATCAGTTTAATCTCTTAATACTAATCTCTTTACTTAATCCTAATCCAAGAACAAATTCTCATTTGTGAATTAGAATCAAGCAAGCAATCAAACAAGTTCCAAACAACTAACGATCACTCTAAACATACATTCTCATGCGCTAGAATGTGAAAGTTCTATCAAAGTTATGAACAAGAATTTCATCGAACATGTTGTGAACAAGAAATCTTAAGCATTCTAATCAACTTGATCAAGGCTAATTAGACATTAAACACACTTTGACAGATGAGATTTTAAACAATCAAGCACTAGAAATCCATTGATCATCCCTAATAAACTTAATCCTACCTAACCCATAAGCCCTATAAAGAACTACTCACTAATCATCATATGAACAACAAAATCCATAGGGATAGTGTTGATCATTAGAGATTAGAGATAGAAACAAAGATTTAGAGAAGAAATCACCAAAAAGTACTTAGATTAATCAAAGAAATCAAACTTGTTCTTCCAAAGTGTTTAGAACATAAAATAAAGCTTCCCATTCTGTAAAAAGATAGGTTTTTGGCTTAAAAAGTCATTAGGGTTCGAGCCGGGTCAACCCGGAACAAACCGGGTGTTGACCCGGATCCAAGGCAATTTCTGGGACGCGTATCGGTCGGCGTATCGGTCGTCCGACCGATACGGACTCTCGGATTTTTCTGGGAAGGGTCGTATCGGCCAGCCAGCCCGATATGCTGGCCGATATGGACTCTCGGATTTTTCTGTGTTGAGATGCATCCAGTAAATCAGGCATAACTCTTTCCATATAGCTCCGAATGACTTCAAACCACCTCCATTAGATGAATGCATGAGATACCAATTCCTCAAATTGGATTTGTGTATTTTGCAGAGTTTGATTCTTCTGCCATACTGATACATGTGACCTCGCACATTTTGTTCTTAGAAGAATGACAAAGTATCCTTAGTGGTTTAACATTGTTTTTCTATTTTTTTCACTACTTGTACCAGAGCCAAAGCATCCTTGCCTGGATTTCAAGTGTTCCCACTCCGCCAATTCGGAACCTGGGCTCCCGAAATCACTTCAAAGCTGAACTCTGAGAAAGATACATTCGTCTTGGTATGTTAAGTCTCATCGCTAATACATAATATAAGCTTTGAGAAAATTCAATGGCTCAACTCTTAGATGTAAGTCTACCCTATCTAGCCTAGCAGTTAGCGAGGGGTGTGTTTATAAGGGTGCCCCGCAGCTTGTTTTTGGGTGTAGAGATTGAGAATTGAGAGCCTCTTATAAACCGAAGTCTCTGTTTTGGTGAATTGGATGAAGAATTTACAGTTTCATAACTTTATTTTCATCAACATCTCTCTTAAGGACTAGAGGCTTGCAAATACCCGTCCTACTCTTTGTCTAAAGATTTTAAGATGATATGAACAAAGAAACCTCTGATGCTGAAATGATATTTTAAGTTCTGAGTCGTGGCCTTGTTTCCTGTCTTGTAAGCTACAGTAGTGAAACTGATGTTCTTTCTTTTCAATAGGGCTTTAGACTCTAGAAACTTGATTACATTATTGTTTGCAGTATAATGGGGGAAATAATTAGAATGAGATTAAAAATTCTGCACATTTTGTATTATGTATGTTCACTGTGATAAAATTTCTAGTCTTGATTCGTTTATTTTCAGGTCATATGCTCGCTTTGTGAGACGTCTCAAGACGTGAGTATCAATTTTGAAGTACAGATTTTTATAGGTGTAAACATGTTTCTTGATGCTGACCTCTGATTGTTTTCTTCAGGTACAACAAATCTGCTCCAATTCTTCAGGTAAATTTTGTTTTTTGTCGTTAAGAATCTCCATTAGTTTTGTCTAGTTAGTAGTCTATACCTCAACAGTTCATTCGTCACCTGAATGTTTTGTAATGTTTGAAACTTTATCTTCTGGTGAATAGTAATCAATATTTTACTGCAATGTCTCAGGGACTATAGATTCTGGGGTACAAACTCAAAAGTTGTTTCCTCTGTATATTCGGTTGGCAAGACTCGTTTCTCATAAGCCTGTTGCAAATCTTGTTGTTGTCACAGGTTTAAACCTTAATCCAAACAAAGTTATTCTTCATTTTCAGTCTTTATATACACATTAGTTTGTTTATAGTATAATGGATGAATGCATATTCTGTAACTTTTTCAACAGATGCAAAGAAGAACAAGGAGATTTACCTGCAGGAGTTGGAAGGATGAAAGAAGAGAAAGGAAGAAGAAGCAATGAAGAAAGACTTAGATAGTTTTTAATGTTAACTTAGATAGTTTTGTTAATAATTTTTGTGTAAACAATGTTTTGGTTTATTAATAAAATTATTTTAAATATAATTTTTTATATAAATTCGATATAAAAATATAATAATAATTTAATACGGCTCCGGCTCAGTTCGGCTCGGCTATCAAAAGCTATTATAGATAGATTCAACTATAGCAAGAAAAACTATCGCTATCATAGATGCAAGATATTATAGCACATATTATTTTTGGTTAATCTGCATCGATCGACACTAAAGTAGTGTCGGTCGACACCAGATTCGATGGTTTAGGTTATGGAACCTGAAACCACAGAACCAAACCAAGACAAATCATTTAATTAGAAGAATTAAAAAATAATAAAACTGAACGTTTTAAATGGTTCTGTTCCTCAATCAAATATCAAGTGATACTTGATGTCTTTCCAATCTTGTCAACTGTCAAGACTCGTTTCATTGTGCGATAGACTTGCAGTGCGAGATGTCCACAATTACATGAGTAAGGCAGGAGGTAATCGTGTTGATAGGCTTGCAGTGCAAGGTATCAACAATTACATGACTTAAGAGATTGGTTTACTTGACTGGGCCATCAAAATCGTTTTGGGCTCGGAGACATCAGGTGGATTAGACATGAGATGTCGATCCACAACCAAGAGTTATATTAGATATAACTAGCAAAGTTGTTGCTTACCTAGATAGCTAAATTTGGGTGATAGCCAGTGGCTCACTCAAGTTTAGTGAAGTATGGGTCTTGGATCATTATATTCATCTGAGGAAACATTGTTTGAATATAATGCGAGTTCTCTTAAAAGTTAAGACTTCTCATTTCTTGAACATCATAACTAAACCTTTTTCCTTTCTTTGTTCCCAGCTATGACTAACACTCATAATAACTCATTCTCCCTGCGATCCGTCGTTGAGAAGGACAAGTTAAATGGATCGAATTTTCTCGAATGGTATCGGAACTTGAGAATTGTTCTCAAGCAGGAGAAAAGGGACTATGTCCTGGAAACTGTTCTCCCTGAAAAACCGAGAGCCAATGCTGCACATGCAGAAAGGAGTGCTTGGGATAAGCATTCCAATGATGTGGTCGATGTGAATTGTCTCATGTTGGCTACCATGAACTCGGATTTGCAGAAGCAATACGAGAACGTGGAGTCGCCAGTGGAGATGATTACTAGCCTGAAAAGCATGTTTCAGGAGCAAGCACGAACTGAGAGATACCAGACGATTAAATCTCTCATTGAATGCAAGCTACCAAAGGACAGTCCAGTCAGTCCTCATGTCATTAAGATGATGGGTTATATTGATAACCGGGGGAAGCTGGATTGTCCCATTAGCCAAGAGTTGGCTACTGACATCATTCTGCAGTCACTGCCGTATAGTTATGATCAGTTTGTTATGAACTATAACATGAATAACTTGACAAAGACCTTGACTGAACTGCATGGCATGCTCAAGACAGTTGAGCCAAATATCAAGAAGGGCACTCCTAATGTACTTATGGTACAAGTGGGTAAGAAGTTTAAGAAACTTGGCAAAGGCAAGGGAAAGGGCAAGGCAGTCCAGGTTGAAAACCAAGACACGCCTGCGCCAGCCCCGAAGACCAAGCCGGGCCCATCTGAGACTGATAAGTGCCATTACTGTAAAGAGCTTGGGCATTGGAAGAGAAATTGCAACAAATTCTTGGAAGAGAAGAAGAAGAAGAAGAAGACTTTCGAGACTTCATCTTCAGGTATTTTTGTTATAGAAGTAAATGTTACTACTTCTGGTTCTACTTCTTGGGTATTGGATACCGGCTGTGGTGCTCATATTTGTACAAATATGCAGGGCCTAAGCAACAGTAGGACGTTGGAAAAGGGACAAGTGGACCTGCGCGTGGGGAATGGAGCAAGAGTTGCTGTATTAGCCGTAGGAACATTTAACTTGTATTTACCTTCTGGTTTGGTTTTAGAACTTCATAATTGCTACTATGTACCTGCTATAAGCAGAAATATTATTTCTATTCCTGTTTTGGATTTGGAAGGATATCAGTTTTCAATTAAGAATAAATGTTGTTCTTTTGATTACAATGATATATTTTATGGTAGCAACCCATTAGAGAATGGGCTTTATGTTCTAAACCAAAGCACACAAATCTATAACATTAACACCAAGAGATTCAAATCAAATGACATGAATCAGACTTTTCTATGGCATTGTCGTTTGGGCCACATAAACGAGAAACGGATTCAAAAGCTCCATAGTGATGGGCTTTTGGGCTCATTTGATTATGAATCATGTGAGAAATGTGAATCTTGTTTACTGGGCAAAATGGAAAAGGCCCCTTTCAACAAACAAAACGAAAGGGCCAATGACCTATTGGGCCTTATACATACAGATGTATGCGGCCCAATGAGCACAAGTGCCAGAGGAAATTTTCGATACTTCATTACCTTCACTGATGATTTCAGCAGGTATGGCTATGTCTATTTAAAGAGACACAAGTCGGAATCTTTTGAAAAGTTCAAAGAGTTCCAAAATGAAGTACATAATCAACTTGGCAAAAGTATTAAGGCTCTTCGATCAGATCGTGGAGGAGAATACTTAAGCCAAGAATTCAGTGATCATTTGAGAGATTGTGGAATCGTTTCACAACTCACTCCTCCTGGAACACCACAATGGAATGGGGTGTCTGAGAGGAGGAATCGAACTTTATTAGATATGGTTCGATCAATGATGAGTCTCTCAACTCTTCCATTATCTTTTTGGGGATACACTCTAGAAACATCTGCGTTTACACTTAATAGGGTTCCGTCAATATCAGTTGCAAAGACACCACATGAGATGTGGACTGGAAATGTTCCGAATGTGTCTTTCCTGAAGATTTGGGGTTGTGAAGCTTATGTTAAGAGATTAATTACAGATAAGCTCGAACCCAAATCTGATAAATGCTACTTCGTTGGTTATCCTAAGGAAACCAAGGCATACTACTTTTACAACCAATCCGAGAACAAAGTGTTTGTTGCTCGGAACTGCGTCTTTCTTGAGAGAGAGTTTCTTTCTAAGAGAAACAGTGGGAGTAAAGTACAACTCGAAGAAGTTCGAGAACCGCAGGAAAATGCTCAACCCGTAGAGGAAGAGCAACAGTTGGATCTACAAAGAGTTGTAGAAACCGCGCCTGTGGAGCCTGAAATTCGCCGATCCGAAAGGATCCGTCACGAACCCGAGAGATATGGATTTCTCGTAACCAATTGTCATGATTTGTTGATCATTGACAGTGACGAGCCAGCGAATTTTTAAGAAGCGATGATGAGCCCTGACTCCGAAAAGTGGCTGAAAGCCGCTGAATCCGAAATGGGATCCATGTCACAGAACCAAGTATGGACTTTGGTTGATTTACCCGATGGTGCAAGACCCATTGAGTGTAAATGGATTTTCAAGAAGAAAATTGATGTGGATGGAAATATTCAGATATATAAAGCAAGGCTGGTGGCAAAAGGTTTCAAACAAATTCATGGCATTGACTATGAAGAAACTTATTCCCCGGTCGCCATGCTTAAATCCATTCGGATTCTCCTAGCAACAGCCGCTCATTATGACTATGAGATCTGGCAGATGGACGTGAAAACAGCTTTCCTTAATGGAATTCTGGAAGAGGATGTGTACATGACACAACCCGAAGGTTTCATCGATCCAAATGCAGCTAGGAAAGTATGCAAGCTTCATCGATCCATTTATGGATTGAATCAAGCATCTCGGAGTTTGAATCTTCGTTTTGATGAAGCAGTCAAAAAGTTTGACTTCATCAGGAACGAAGAGGAACCATGTGTTTACAAGAAGACTAGTGGGAGCGCATTTGCATTTTTCGTGTTGTATGTAGATGACATACTTCTTCTCGGAAATGACGTTCCGTTGTTACAGTCTGTTAAGGCTTGGCTCGGAAGTTGTTTTTCAATGAAAGACATGGGAGAAGCCGCGTATATTCTTGGAATAAGAATCTATAGAGATAGATTAAACAAGTTGATTGGACTGTGTCAAGACACTTATATCGATAAAGTCTTACACAGGTTCAGAATGAAAGATTCCAAGAAGGGCTTCATACCAATGTCTTATGGCATAAGTCTCAGCAAGAAGCAGTGTCCTGAGACACCTGCTGAGCGAGAACGCATGAGTCGGATTCCCTATGCCTCGGCGTTGGGATCCATCATGTATGCCATGCTCTGTACTCGTCCAGATGTTGCTTGTGCTTTCAGCATGACGAGTAGATACTAATCGGATCCAGGTGAAAGTCACTGGACAGCAGTCAAGAATATTCTGAAGTATTTGAGAAATACTAAGGATAAATTCTTGGTGTACGGAGGAAGTGATGAGCTGGTAGTAAGTGGTTACACAGACGCAAGTTTTCAGACAAACAAAGATGATTTCCGATCGCAATCTGGTTACATCTTTTGCCTGAATGGCGGTGCAGTCAGCTGGAAGAGTTCCAAGCAGGACACTGTAGCAGATTCCACAACTGAAGCTGAGTACCTCGCTGCTTCTGAAGCGGCAAAGGAGGCTGTTTGGATCAAGAAGTTCATCACTGAACTTGGTGTGATTCCTAGTATTTCTGAGCCAGTGGCTTTGTATTGTGACAACAATGGAGCCATTGCGCAAACAAAGGAACCTAGATCACACCAGAAATCCAAACACATAGAAAGGAGATATCACCTTATCCGTGATATTGTGAATAGAGGAGATGTGAAGATCAGCAGAGTCCCGACGGATGAGAATGTTGCCGATCCACTGACCAAGCCTCTCCCAAGGCCTAAGCATGAGTTTCATACTGCTGCTGTAGGCATTAGATTTCTTAAGATATGATCTTGATTTCAGTGGGAGTTATATTTGATTTAGTTATGTCATGATGTTCACAAAACATAATAGTTATGTTATTTTAATGAAAAATTGTTTCAGCATTATTTAATTGTGTTATTAAATAAAAGTCCCGAAATAATTCATGGCAATGTTATAGGTCATCAAGTATGTGACTTGATCATGAAACTCTATAATCAAAGATTGTCATAAATTATGTTGGTCCCTGGTCGAGGTTGTTAAAATGGGACATTAACAACCACATGAGACTAGTATGTGAGGTGACTGATGACTATGTTTCATGGAGTCATTAATAAGAGTATTACAGTCAATCACATAGATATGTGTTGGAGAACACATGATCGGACATGACCCGTTAATGAGAACTCTACAAGATGTTATATGAGTGTCATAAGAGTTTCTCATTACGACCAAAGAGTGTAGTCCTTAGACCTGAGTTCATCATGTCCTCTCTCATAAGGATTGGTTCGTCTTGACTTTGTCAAACGTCAGCCGTAACTGGTGATCATAAAGACACTGATTAGGCGTATCATGAGATATGAAAGAGACATGGATGCAACAAGATGGGATTTGTACCTCCTATATAACAGGAGTTAAATATCTCTGGGCCTATCGAAGATTTGATACTGGAAATGCGTGGCCGCGCTCAAACGAGGTGATTGTCAGTCGTTTGTTTTTCATCAGTACAAATCGGGATTCGATAAACGTGATCTGGCTTAATAAGAATGACACAGTTCTTGCCTTATGCTAGATTGAGATATAGCTACAAAGGGATTAAAGGAATAGATGATTCCAGTACAAGTGGGAGATTGTTGGGAATGTCCTGAAATCTATTGTACTTACTCTAAGTGAAAGTCGTATTGTCGAGATGAGACAATCATATAATACTAGGTAGTCATAATGCTTTTCTAGAAGCCACTTATGATCAATGAGTTTAGAACCCATTGCTAGTGTTATATGATCCTACAGGGTCACACACCTAAGCAAACTGGACGTTTAAGACGAGGTTGATCATTAATGTAATGATCTAGTAAATGCATATTTGATATGCATTCGGTATCGAAATTCTGGGGCCGTGTCGATCGACACAAAGAGTGTGTCGGTCGACACAACTCGCGGATTACCAGATTAATTCGGTTTAATCGTTGGTTAATCCCGTTGCGGTTTAAGTCGACATATATAAGATATATGGTCGACCTAAACTCGAACTTAACCTAATTGATAGCCACAAGAACTAGAACAGAAACCTCTCAGGAGATTCGATCTCTATAGGCACTAGCATCCCTGCTGTTCAGTTTGTATGCGTGTGGATACCAGTAGAGGCACGGCGTTTGAGGTGCTCCGTGATCTCGATTATCTGCAAATCTTCCGCTGCTAATCACCAGGTAATTCTGAGATCCCATAGATTCAATTACATGAACCTTAGATCCTAGGCTTGGAATTCAGACCAGGATTGCCTAATTGGATTAGGATCTGCTAGAAATTCCTTCAACTCTAACTGCAATAGGCTTTCAACGGATATATAACACTTGTGTTATCTTCTTCTTTCGATTATCCGAAATATTTTCTTCTTCGATCTTGAGTTTGTTAGAGAGAAGAGATCGATAGCTCCATTGTTGTATTCTTGATCTCAGAGCTGTAAACATTGATTTTAGTGGATTACCGAAGTGAATCGGCCCCGGATGTAAGTTCAATCACATCACTACAAAAATTATACGTATTAATAGCATAATATAATAGCACGGTTTTTCAAACTGCTATTAAAGATAAATTTTAGATTTTTTTTTATTTTTAATAGCACTGATATAATGCTAAGACAGTGAATTAATAAGCGGGAACAAAAATAATCTAACCCGCTAACATTTAGGCAACAAAATTTTACACCGCCCAAATTTCCCTCTCGTATTTCCCAAATTTTTTTAGGTTTACCCGAGTATTCTTTTAACTCTCTTCATTCACATATGTTAAACAAAACAAAAAAAAAATTTTCCTTTCAGATCTCCTTTTCTCTCTTTGACATCGCTTCCTCTCTCTCTCTGACATCGCCATCCCTACCACCATGTTGATTCCACCGCCTTCCTCTTCCTCTCCCCATCCCTCCTCCTTCACCTCTAGTTCCCTCCGACCCAGCTCACCCAAACCCTAACTCTATCTCTGCTTGTGTCTTCTCCTCTCTGCAAGGCGTCATCGAGACACAATCCTCGTTTCAAGGCTCTGTTCAAAATCTCAAGATCGGCCGTCTCTGCCACTTCGATTCCTCTCAGGTTTTTGTTTTAACTCATCTAACCTTCTCGAAATTGAGGATCTAGTCGATAATTGAGGATCTAGTCGATGATTTGTTATTTCAACCCGCAGGAAACCTACACGTTTACGGTGGGTTACCACAAACTCGTTGGCTCTAAGGTGACTCTGAAGAAGCCATTACTGGTTTTGAAGAAAAAGTGTATGGATGGTTGGTCCGGGAAAGAAACAGAACTGGAGGTTATCGTATAAGAACATAGATCTTGTTTAAGACCAGACCTAAGCCTCTTTTTCAGGTATAAGCTCTCTCTTATGTTCTTAATTGTCTGTGAAACTTTTAGCCTAAACAGTTTGGTATGATAATTCTGAGCCACTTCTTCTTCTTCTTCTTCTTCTTCTTCTTCTTCTTCTTCTTCTTCTTCTTCTTCTTCTTCTTCTTCTTCTTCTTCTTCTTCTTCTTCTTCTTCTTCTTCTTCTTCTTCTTCTTCTTCTTCTTTTCAGGAACAAATTAGGCTGAAACTGCAAAGTGTTACCCCTCGATTGCTTCTTACTTGAACTTAGTTGCATAGGCCTGTAAACGTATATACTCAGATAACCTTCCATTGTTTCTTCTAGTACTGATTTTCAATTATTTTTGTTTCTTGTCAAGGAGAGGATATGAGTGATCTTGCAGCTGAGTACTCAATTTGTCCATCCAAAAAGGATGGTGGTATACTTGGATGGGTCAAATTGGGTCAAATGGTATGCTCTCTTTCCTATAATTTTATCCATTTCTCTTTTGGTTATGAGATTGGTATTGGTGTTGCATTGACTCCTTCACATCTATGAGACCCTCGCTGTCTTAGCCTCGTTATTGTACATGCGACTGGGTTTATGTAACAATTCCTGCTGTTATTATTCACATCCATGTGAAAATGGAACTAGTAGAATGGAACCAATGGTAGAAGTAGTTCCTCCTGCAATAAGAGAATGATAGACCACTTAAAATTGTTTTCAGGTACCAGAGTTTGAGGAGGCTGCGTTTAAAGCAGAGCCAAATGATGTGGTGAGATGTAAAACCCAATTTGGCTGGCACTTATTGCAAGTTCTATCTGAGAGGTAATTCTTTTGAAAACCGTTAGGCGACGTGTTCTACCGACTCTTGTAAATTGTCTTCACGGAAAAAATTATATTGACAGGGAACCTGTGAAAGATATCCAGGTGGAGGAGCTGCATTCCAAAATGCAAGATCCAATTTTCATGGAAGAGGCTCAATTAGTTGACGTCAGAGAACCTGACGAGATGTAAGTTCCTTTCATTTCTTAGTTTGACATACGTTAGGTCAATGGATTAGCTTCATACTCTCTAAGTATATTACAAAATTGGATTTGTGTATTTTGCAGAGTTTGATTCTTCTGCCATACTGATACATGTGACCTCGCACATTTTGTTCTTAGAAGAATGACAAAGTATCCTTAGTGGTTTAACATTGTTTTTCTATTTTTTTCACTACTTGTACCAGAGCCAAAGCATCCTTGCCTGGATTTCAAGTGTTCCCACTCCGCCAATTCGGAACCTGGGCTCCCGAAATCACTTCAAAGCTGAACTCTGAGAAAGATACATTCGTCTTGGTATGTTAAGTCTCATCGCTAATACATAATATAAGCTTTGAGAAAATTCAATGGCTCAACTCTTAGATGTAAGTCTACCCTATCTAGCCTAGCAGTTAGCGAGGGGTGTGTTTATAAGGGTGCCCCGCAGCTTGTTTTTGGGTGTAGAGATTGAGAATTGAGAGCCTCTTATAAACCGAAGTCTCTGTTTTGGTGAATTGGATGAAGAATTTACAGTTTCATAACTTTGTTTTCATCAACATCTCTCTTAAGGACTAGAGGCTTGCAAATACCCGTCCTACTCTTTGTCTAAATATTTTAAGATGATATGAACAAAGAAACCTCTGATGCTGAAATGATATTTTAAGTTCTGAGTCGTGGCCTTGTTTCCTGTCTTGTAAGCTACAGTAGTGAAACTGATGTTCTTTCTTTTCAATAGGGCTTTAGACTCTAGAAACTTGATTACATTATTGTTTGCAGTATAATGGGGGAAATAATTAGAATGAGATTAAAAATTCTGCACATTTTGTATTATGTATGTTCACTGTGATAAAATTTCTAGTCTTGATTCGTTTATTTTCAGGTCATATGCTCGCTTTGTGAGACGTCTCAAGACGTGAGTATCAATTTTGAAGTACAGATTTTTATAGGTGTAAACATGTTTCTTGATGCTGACCTCTGATTGTTTTCTTCAGGTACAGCAAATCTGCTCCAATTCTTCAGGTAAATTTTGTTTTTTGTCGTTAAGAATCTCCATTAGTTTTGTCTAGTTAGTAGTCTATACCTCAACAGTTCATTCGGCACCTGAATGTTTTCTAATGTTTGAAACTTTATCTTCTGGTGAATAGTAATCAATATTTTACTGCAATGTCTCAGGGAATATAGATTCTGGGGTACAAACTCAAAAGTTGTTTCCTCTGTATATTCTGTTGGCAAGACTCGTTTCTCATAAGCCTGTTGCAAATCTTGTTGTTGTCACAGGTTTAAACCTTAATCCAAACAAAGTTATTCTTCATTTTCAGTCTTTATATACACATTAGTTTGTTTATAGTATAATGGATGAATGCATATTCTGTAACTTTTTCAACAGATGCAAAGAAGAACAAGGAGATTTACCTGCAGGAGTTGGAAGGATGAAAGAAGAGAAAGGAAGAAGAAGCAATGAAGAAAGACTTAGATAGTTTTTAATGTTAACTTAGATAGTTTTGTTAATAATTTTTGTGTAAACAATGTTTTGGTTTATTAATAAAATTATTTTAAATATAATTTTTTATATAAATTCGATATAAAAAATATTATAATAATTTAATACGGCTCCGGCTCAGTTCGGCTCGGCTATCAAAAGCTATTATAGATAGATTCAACTATAGCAAGAAAAACTATCGCTATCATAGATACAAGATATTATAGCACGGAAAAAACGCTATCATATATGGTCGACCTATTATAGCTGGGGCAGACATAGCAATTTCAAAAACGCTATTATAGTGAACAATATTATAGCAAAGACAAAAAACGCTATCATATATGGCCGACCTATTATAGCTGGGGCAGAAATAGCATTTTCAAAAACGCTATCAGATACATACAATGGCGTTTTTCGTGTGCTAAGAATAGAGATTTTTCTTGTAGTGTTGCTAAAATTCGTTTTCATAAAAACCTAGTTTTAGGATTTTTTGCTTGAAAACGATTAGGGTTTATCGCCCTGTGTCGATCGACACAAATCCGGTGTCGGTCGATGATAACAAGGATTTTGGGATCATTTTGAGGTACCAATTCCTCAAACTTATCGTGTAGCTTTGAGGTATCGAACCTATTCTGGGATGGATAAAACCAATAAGCACTCACTAATCCTCTAGAGTCAAATCAAACAATTTAGTTTTTGTTCTAACAATCCTAACGAAAACAATTCAAACCGAAGTGAACAAAAAGCAAATAAACAGGGGATTCAATCAATGACAAGGATAAGGCCTAAGGGTTAAGGTCAACGGACAGGTGATTCGGGATGATCAAGGATCCTAATTCAAACTTCAAACAAGCTAACCTCCTAGCAAGGAACACAACGATACGATCAGTTTAATCTCTTAATACTAATCTCTTTACTTAATCCTAATCCAAGAACAAATTCTCATTTGTGAATTAGAATCAAGCAAGCAATCAAACAAGTTCCAAACAACTAACGATCACTCTAAACATACATTCTCATGCGCTAGAATGTGAAAGTTCTATCAAAGTTATGAACAGGAATTTCATCGAACATGTTGTGAACAAGAAATCTTAAGCATTCTAATCAACTTGATCAAGGCTAATTAGACATTAAACACACTTTGACAGATGAGATTTTAAACAATCAAGCACTAGAAATCCATTGATCATCCCTAATCAACCTAATCCTACCTAACCCATAAGCCCTATAAAGAACTACTCACTAATCATCATATGAACAACAAAATCCATAGGGATAGTGTTGATCATTAGAGATTAGAGATAGAAACAAAGATTTAGAGAAGAAATCACCAAAAAGTACTTAGATTAATCAAAGAAATCAAACTTGTTCTTCCAAAGTGTTTAGAACATAAAATAAAGCTTCCCATTCTGTAAAAAGATAGGTTTTTGGCTTAAAAAGTTATTAGGGTTCGAGCCGGGTCAACCCGGAACAAACCGGGTGTTGACCCGGATCCAAGGCAATTTCTGGGACGCGTATCGGTCGGCGTATCGGTCGTCCGACCGATACGGACTCTCGGATTTTTCTGGGAAGGGTCGTATCGGCCAGCCAGCCCGATATGCTGGCCGATATGGACTCTCGGATTTTTCTGTGTTGAGATGCATCCAGTAAATCAGGCATAACTCTTTCCATATAGCTCCGAATGACTTCAAACAACCTCCATTAGAAAGCTAACTCAATTTACCATGATTTTTATTCAGAATCCCAGAGCTAAAAGTCAATGTAATATCTTCATATGACTCAATCTTTCAAGCTCATCGGTTTGGTCCTACATCACCATTTCACTTGCAATCACTCCTTTGGCCTCCAAAATCTTCCAAACCTCCTTAGCAACTCCAAGAACCTACAAAACATAGGAAACACTCCAAATGCAAGCCTAGAATGCCTAAACATAGCTCTAGATGATCCTATACTCTAAACACATCAATGACCAAAGAAATGAAGTTAAAGGAAACTAAAAAGAAGTAAAACATGATCCTAACAATAGCCTAAATGCATGAAAATACAAGTATATCAATTCCCCCAAACTTAAACCTTGCTTGTCCACAAGCAAGCATAAGACTATCAAAGCAAGTTGGGAGAAAGGTTTGAAGGTGGAAGCTCATATCCAAAGACAAAACTGAGATCAACAAGTTCCAATTCGAGTCAACGTCACCAAGATGCAACCAAGTTAGGCTTACTCCAAAAATTTAGCCATGCTCATCAAGACAAAACTCCTAGCTCAATTCTCAACCTAGACAAGCATTCCTATCAACTATCTCTTTAACATTCATTAGTTTTTCAAGTGGATCTTACTCAATGCAAGGTGATCAAACTCATTTGGGAAAGGGACAAGGTTTTGAGATTAAAGTGATCTCAATCAAAATAGGGGTTTATTCCAAAAGCATGAAGGTTCTCTCATAAAGAAGTGAATGAGCTATAGTAAAATGCTAAGAGTTAGAGGCAATTGGTGCATACTAGGTTGATTTCCATCTACCCATGCCCCAATTACTTCTTCTCCTAATCTAGCCCCCACCTAAATGGATACTACCCTTGACCAAGGCTATTTTTGCCTCATACCCTTCTCTCAATCAGATACCTTCCAATCAAACTCCCCAAGGATCAATAAAGACTTTTCAAAACAGTGGCAAATCTTTTCTTTTTAACTTAGCTCAAGTCTTTCTTTAGCAATGGTCTCTTTTCATTCTTTAAGGTGAGCCTTTGGCTTCTTTTCATTTCAAAATATGAGACACTTCTTTTCTTTAAACACATAAGAGCTTTTCTTCTTTTAAAACACTTTGCCAACAAACATAAGATCCCAACCAAAATCCCTTTCATTCTTTCTTTTCTTTACTCTCTTTCTCCTTTCCCAATTCCTCCCCCAAACTTGGATTCTAGCCTATTGCAAAGCTAAAGGTGCTGAGCTTGCACTATATGGAAATTTCTCCTAGTCGCCTCATACTCAACACTTTTTACCTAGCTCATTCCAAATAGGCCTACCACTCAAGATAGTGTTTGTGGCTTGAAAGAAGGGTGGTGAAAGGTATGAAAGTCTATTTGAGCAAGTAGAGAGGGGTAGAAAGGATAAGAATGCTCAAATATTTTAGGGTATCCACGGGTTTAGCACACAGAGCATGAGTAAGATAATTAGATGTCATCATTAAAGTTCTCACTTAGGTAGAGCTAGTGTCAATTCAAAGCCTATTTCAGTTTCAAACCAAGTTTCAAAGCAAGCAATCCGAGCATGGTTCGTCTTAACTTTCTAGCCTTTCTTGAATTGCAATCTTAGGACAATCAACTAGCTCAAACAACTAGCATAAAGAACAAGTCATCACTCAATCACTCTTACAAGGACATTCAATCATTGCTCCCTATGCATGCGTCCTATATGATGCAACTAGACTCAATCCTATTATGCTATTGCAACTACATGCTTTTCTTTTTGAAATTTTTTTGAAATTTTTCAATTTTTTTTGGATTTTCTATGCCTTAGATGAATGCATGAGACTCAAGTGATAAAATCGAAAATAAGAACAAAGAAAACATGATTAGCAACTAGCCTCTCCCCCAAACTTACTTCACACCGTCTCGGTGGGAAAGCAAGCTTGAGAGAGAGACTCAACAAAAGGAGAAAAAGAAAGAAAAGAAGCTAAAATGCAAGTATGTACAAGTTGGAGTGTTACCTGGTCCAAGAAAGGCGTATCGGTCGAGTGAACCTGGGCAGTGAGAGCGTATCGGCTTAGCCAACCGATACGGTGCCCGATACTGAGCCTCGGATTATTTTTACCATAACCGTATCGGCCTGGCCAGCCGATACGGAACCCGATATCGGCTCCTGCACCATTTTTCTTCATTTCCGCGGCCTTTGCTCAACTCCAACTGGTCTACAACCTCATCCTTAAGCCAAAACCTGACAAAACTCAAAGCAAAACATCAAAAATAACAAGCAAGAAACGTATGTACAAGGATAAACATGGGAATGTCTCCCAAGTGCGCTTTTGTTTAAAGTCGTTAAGCTCGACTGGTCAAACCGGTTTTTAGGCGGTTGAAGAGTGTGGCCTGCCTTTGAGATTGATGGCTAGGACCTGAGAAGTCAGCTCACCAAGATTAACCGAGTCACCTTGGAACCTTGGACTGATCGAAGCCTTTACAACCTTCGGAGGCATCTTTGTCACCATATCCACAACCCTTTCTTTTGGAGCTTTTTCCTTATCAATGCTCAGCTTCTTCAAAGATTTGGACCCAACATACTCAGTCTTTGTGGTCATGAGAGGAGTTCCAATAGCTCTATCCACCCCCTTCTTTTGAGCACGTCCCATGTGCTCACTCAATGATCCATAAGCGGTGGGTTTAGGCCAAACTTCCTTGCCGACATTGGCAAATAACCTTGCCTCCTCTAACACATCATCTTCATTGGGAGAGAGGATGACACCACAAGTGTGAAGAGATGTGCTCCTCAGAGGGTAGTAAGCCTTGGCGTCAACATTATTCAGCACAGCACATTTCTTTTTGAACTCCAGACAAGCTCCAGTGGTGTTGAGGAAAGAAGTACCAAGTAAAAGAGGAAGTTGGGTACTCTTCTTCATCTTCATGACTATAAAGTCAGTTGGGATAGTGCACTCACCAATCTTCAGTGGATAGTTCTTTATCATTCCCATTGGAGTTTTTGAGTAAGAGTCTCCAAATGTAATAGAAGATGGGTACCTTTCCATGCTCTTAATCCCAAGAGATTCAACCATGTCAAGAGATATCACACTCACAGTAGAGCCGGAGTCACACAATGCGTCGTTAATCTTCAAGTCTCCCAAAGTACAACTGATTGTAAATTTACCTGGATTACCAAGCTTGGGAAGTACCCTTGGTGTTGTGTGGACAGTAGGCACAATATCTTCAGCAAAAATTGCAGTAGCACTCATCACCTTAGCTGGTGCAACATAGGGAGGCTTAACCACTGTTGTCTTCATCTCCTTGGGAGGAGCATGTACAGCAGGAGGGAGTTCATACCCATAGAGAAATGCTTCGATTTCATCAACCTCTCTTTCATGGTCTGGTTTCTCATGATCAACAGTAGAGAAGATTGCATTGCAGTAGTCTTTCGGGTTCTTCTCCGGGTTTCCAGGCAAGGTACCTTGAGTGCGAGATGTAGAGGCATTCTTGTTCTCCATGTTGGTAACCCTTGAAGTTAAGTTCTGAAACTCACTCTTGAGATCCCTGAATTCCATAGCTCCTGAGGCTTGTCCTTGAAGAAGTTGCTGCATCATAACCTTTAACTCATTATCAACTCCTGAGGAAGAAGAAGCTTGTGGTGGCTGCTGTCCAAAACCGGGAGGAAATTGCTGGTTGGGAATATATCCTTGCTGGCTTTGAAACTGAGGCTTATTTCCAAACCCTTGTTGGTTGGTGTATGGGACAAAAGGCTTTTGCTGCTGAGGAAAGCCTTTCTGCCCTTGTTGATGAGCTTGTCCTTGAGATGGAGCTTGAGGATAGACTTGGTCTTGAGGATTGGCTACATTGGGATTGCGGTATGAAAAGTTTGGGTGGTTTCTGTAGTTTTGGTTGAAGCCCTTATTGAAACCACCTTGTCCAGCAATGAAGTTGATCTCCTCTTGTGTCAAATCCTCATCATCATCATAAAGCTGAGGCTTAGAATCCTCATAGTGTCCCACAAAGCTGATGTTCTTTTGGCCAATGGAGATCATCTTGTCTAACTTCTCATTCAACGCTTTTATCTCTTTCTCATACTTCTCATCTGAAGATGATGATCCTCTATTAGTCCTTTCATAATCCTCGTTGTAGTTGCCATCACTTTGTGCTAGATTTTCAATCAGCTCCATAGCTGCATCTACTCCCTTGCCTAGGAAATGTCCATTGCTGCATGAATCTAGCATTGCCCTCATTCTAGGAAGCACTCCGCGGTAGAGGTTGCTGAGTAGTGTTTCCTTGGTGAAACCATGGTATGGGCACTGAGTGGTGAGCTTATTGAACCTCTCCCAAGCTTCAGCGAAGCTCTCATTGTTGCGCTGCACAAACCCGGATAGCTCACTGCGAAAACGGGCAGTCCTAGTAGGTGAGAAGAACTTCTTCAGGAAAGCTTTCTTCAGGTCTCCCCAAGTAGTGATGGATCCTGGAGGGATAGTGCTTTCCCAATCCTTGGCTCTATCTGCCAAAGAGAAGACAAAGAGACGCATCTTCAAACCATCGCCAGTCACACCATTCAACCTTGTAGTAGCGCAGATCTTGTCAAAAGTGTCCAAGTGTTGCAACGGGTCTTCAGATGCTAGCCCATGAAATTGATTGTTCTGCACCATGTTCATCACCATAGCCCGGATTTCAAAGTTGTTGTTGTTCACCGGTGGTGGAATGATCCCATGTCGGTTTGCATTTGTATCCGGTGTGTCTCCATCACCAATGGCCCTAACCGGCCTTTGTTGCTGCTGCTGTTGCTGCTGCTGTTGATCCTCGTGGTTATCCATAACTGTTTGCTCAACACTTTCAACGTGAACAGCTCGTTCTTGTGCTCGTCGTTCCCTTGCTAATCTCCTCTCGTGTGCTTTGATGTCGTAAACTCTTGCAACTAAGTTTGTAGTCCCTTTGCTGCGCAAGTTCATACACCTAGCATCAAAAAGAGAGAAAGTAGCAAATTAGTAACAATAACTTGAACTAAAAAGGAATAGAAAACGAATTGATATATCCAGAATCCCAAAATGGCAACGGCGCCAAATTGATAACAAGGATTTTGGGATCCTTTTGAGGTACCAATTCCTCAAACTTATCGTGTAGCTTTGAGGTATCGAACCTATTCTGGGATGGATAAAACCAATAAGCACTCACTAATCCTCTAGAGCCAAATCAAACAATTTAGTTTTTGTTCTAACAATCCTAACGAAAACAATTCAAACCGAAGTGAACAAAAAGCAAATAAACAGGGGATTCAATCAATGACATGGATAAGGCCTAAGGGTTAAGGTCAACGGACAGGTGATTCGGGATGATCAAAGATCCTAATTCAAACTTCAAACAAGCTAACTTCCTAGCAAGGAACACAACGATACGATCAGTTTAATCTCTTAATACTAATCTCTTTACTTAATCCTAATCCAAGAACAAATTCTCATTTGTGAATTAGAATCAAGCAAGCAATCAAACAAGTTCCAAACAACTAACGATCACTCTAAACATACATTCTCATGCGCTAGAATGTGAAAGTTCTATCAAAGTTATGAACAGGAATTTCATCGAACATGTTGTGAACAAGAAATCTTAAGCATTCTAATCAACTTGATCAAGGCTAATTAGACATTAAACACACTTTGACAGATGAGATTTTAAACAATCAAGCACTAGAAATCCATTGATCATCCCTAATCAACCTAATCCTATCTAACCCATAAGCCCTATAAAGAACTACTCACTAATCATCATATGAACAACAAAATCCATAGGGATAGTGTTGATCATTAGAGATTAGAGATAGAAACAAAGATTTAGAGAAGAAATCACCAAAAAGTACTTAGATTAATCAAAGAAATCAAACTTGTTCTTCCAAAGTGTTTAGAACATAAAATAAAGCTTCCCATTCTGTAAAAAGATAGGTTTTTGGCTTAAAAAGTCATTAGGGTTCGAGCCGGGTCAACCCGGAACAAACCGGGTGTTAACCCGGATCCAAGGCAATTTCTGGGACGCGTATCGGTCGGCGTATCGGTCGTCCGACCGATACGGACTCTCGGATTTTTCTGGGAAGGGTCGTATCGGCCAGCCAGCCCGATATGCTGGCCGATATGGACTCTCAAATTTTTCTGTGTTGAGATGCATCCAGTAAATAAGGCATAACTCTTTCCATATAGCTCCGAATGACTTCAAACCACCTCCATTAGATGAATGCATGAGATACCAATTCCTCAAACTTATTGTGTAGCTTTGAGGTATCGAACCTATTCTGGGATGTATAAAACCAATAAGCACTCACTAATCCTCTAGAGCCAAATCAAATAATTTAGTTTTTGTTCTAACAATCCTAACGAAAACAATTCAAACCGAAGTGAACAAAAAGCAAATAAACAGGGGATTCAATCAATGACAAGGATAAGGCCTAAGGGTTAAGGTCAATGGACAGGTGATTCGGGATGATCAAGGATCCTAATTCAAACTTCATACAAGCTAACCTCCTAGCAAGGAACACAACGATACGATCAGTTTAATCTCTTAATACTAATCTCTTTACTTAATCCTAATCCAAGAACAAATTCTCATTTGTGAATTAGAATCAAGCAAGCAATCAAACAAGTTCCAAACAACTAACGATCATTCTAAACATACATTCTCATGCGCTAGAATGTGAAAGTTCTATCAAAGTTATGAACAGGAATTTCATCGAACATGTTGTGAACAAGAAATCTTAAGCATTCTAATCAACTTGATCAAGGCTAATTAGACATTAAACACACTTTGACAGATGAGATTTTAAACAATCAAGCACTAGAAATCCATTGATCATCCCTAATCAACCTAATCCTACCTAACCCATAAGCCCTATAAAGAACTACTCACTAATCATCATATGAACAACAAAATCCATAGGGATAGTGTTGATCATTAGAGATTAGAGATAGAAACAAAGATTTAGAGAAGAAATCACCAAAAAGTACTTAGATTAATCAAAGAAATCAAACTTGTTCTTCCAAAGTGTTTAGAACATAAAATAAAGCTTCCCATTCTATAAAAAGATAGGTTTTTGGCTTAAAAAGTCATTAGGGTTCGAGCCGGGTCAACCCGGAACAAACCGGGTGTTGACCCGGATCCAAGGCAATTTCTGGGACGCGTATCGGTCGGCGTATCGGTCGTCCGACCGATACGGACTCTCGGATTTTTATGGGAAGGGTCGTATCGGCCAGCCAGCCCGATATGCTGGCCGATATGGACTCTCGGATTTTTCTGTGTTGAGATGCATCCAGTAAATCAGGCATAACTCTTTCCATATAGCTCCGAATGACTTCAAACCACCTCCATTAGATGAATGCATGAGATACCAATTCCTCAAACTTATTGTGTAGCTTTGAGGTATCGAACCTATTCTGGGATGTATAAAACCAATAAGCACTCCTCTAGAGTCAAATCAAACAATTTAGTTTTTGTTCTAACAATCCTAACGAAAACAATTCAAACCGAAGTGAACAAAAAGCAAATAAACAGGGGATTCAATCAATGACAAGGATAAGGCCTAAGGGTTAAGGTCAATGGACAGGTGATTCGGGATGATCAAGGATCCTAATTCAAACTTCATACAAGCTAACCTCCTAGCAAGGAACACAACGATACGATCAGTTTAATCTCTTAATACTAATCTCTTTACTTAATCCTAATCCAAGAACAAATTCTCATTTGTGAATTAGAATCAAGCAAGCAATCAAACAAGTTCCAAACAACTAACGATCACTCTAAACATACATTCTCATGCGCTAGAATGTGAAAGTTCTATCAAAGTTATGAACAGGAATTTCATCGAACATGTTGTGAACAAGAAATCTTAAGCATTCTAATCAACTTGATCAAGGCTAATTAGACATTAAACACACTTTGACAGATGAGATTTTAAACAATCAAGCACTAGAAATCCATTGATCATCCCTAATCAACCTAATCCTACCTAACCCATAAGCCCTATAAAGAACTACTCACTAATCATCATATGAACAACAAAATCCATAGGGATAGTGTTGATCATTAGAGATTAGAGATAGAAACAAAGATTTAGAGAAGAAATCACCAAAAAGTATTTAGATTAATCAAAGAAATCAAACTTGTTCTTCCAAAGTGTTTAGAACATAAAATAAAGCTCCCCATTCTGTAAAAAGATAGGTTTTTGGCTTAAAAAGTCATTAGGGTTCGAGCCGGGTCAACCCGGAACAAACCGGGTGTTGACCCGGATCCAAGGCAATTTCTGGGACGCGTATCGGTCGGCGTATCGGTCGTCCGACCGATACGGACTCTCGGATTTTTCTGGGAAGGGTCGTATCGGCCAGCCAGCCCGATATGCTGGCCGATATGGACTCTCAGATTTTTCTGTGTTGAGATGCATCCAGTAAATCAGGCATAACTCTTTCCATATAGCTCCGAATGACTTCAAACCACCTCCATTAGAAAGCTAACTCAATTTCCCATGATGTTTATTCAGAATCCCAGAGCTAAAAGTCAATGTAATATCTTCATATGACTCAATCTTTCAAGCTCATCGGTTTGGTCCTACATCACCATTTCACAGGCAATCACTCCTTTGGCCTCCAAACTCTTCCAAACCTCCTTAGCAACTCCAAGAACCTACAAAACATAGGAAACACTCCAAATGCAAGCCTAGAATGCCTAAACATAGCTCTAGATGATCCTATACTCTAAACACATCAATGACCAAAGAAATGAAGTTAAAGGTAACTAAAAAGAAGTAAAACATGATCCTAACAATAGCCTAAATGCATGAAAATACAAGTATATCAGTCGACACAGAAGGATAACCCGAACAAATTAGGTTTCGCCTAGTGTCGATCGACACAATAGTTGTGTCGGTCGACACAAACCTCGCTAGATTGATGAATCGGTTCAATTGGATTGGACCGGTTATCGAGCTTGGTTAATGATGGTTAAACGCTAAGAATGGTTTATTGCGATTGGGTTGGTATCGACCGATGCTAATGTGGCATCGATCGACACTAACCGGTACTCAAAACCGGATCAATTGGATTGATCGGTTATCGCAGATTGTTTTTGGTTAATCTGCATCGATCGACACTAAAGTAGTGTCGGTCGACACCAGATTCGATGGTTTAGGTTATGGAACCTGAAACCACAGAACCAAACCAAGACAAATCATTTAATTAGAAGAATTAAAACATAATAAAACTGAACGTTTTAAATGGTTCTGTTCCTCAATCAAATATCAAGTGATACTTGATGTCTTTCCAATCTTGTCAACTGTCAAGACTCGTTTCATTGTGCGATAGACTTGCAGTGCGAGATGTCCACAATTACATGAGTAAGGCAGGAGGTAATCGTGTTGATAGGCTTGCAGTGCAAGGTATCAACAATTACATGACTTAAGAGATTGGTTTACTTGACTGGGCCATCAAAATCGTTTTGGGCTCGGAGACATCAGGTGGATTAGACATGAGATGTCGATCCACAACCAAGAGTTATATTAGATATAACTAGCAAAGTTGTTGCTTACCTAGATAGCTAAATTTGGGTGATAGCCAGTGGCTCACTCAAGTTTAGTGAAGTATGGGTCTTGGATCATTATATTCATCTGAGGAAACATTGTTTGAATATAATGCGAGTTCTCTTAAAAGTTAAGACTTCTCATTTCTTGAACATCATAACTAAACCTTTTTCCTTTCTTTGTTCCCAGCTATGACTAACACTCATAATAACTCATTCTCCCTGCGATCCGTCGTTGAGAAGGACAAGTTAAATGGATCGAATTTTCTCGAATGGTATCGGAACTTGAGAATTGTTCTCAAGCAGGAGAAAAGGGACTATGTCCTGGAAACTGTTCTCCCTGAAAAACCGAGAGCCAATGCTGCACATGCAGAAAGGAGTGCTTGGGATAAGCATTCCAATGATGTGGTCGATGTGAATTGTCTCATGTTGGCTACCATGAACTCGGATTTGCAGAAGCAATACGAGAACGTGGAGTCGCCAGTGGAGATGATTACTAGCCTGAAAAGCATGTTTCAGGAGCAAGCACGAACTGAGAGATACCAGACGGTTAAATCTCTCATTGAATGCAAGCTACCAAAGGACAGTCCAGTCAGTCCTCATGTCATTAAGATGATGGGTTATATTGATAACCTGGGGAAGCTGGATTGTCCCATTAGCCAAGAGTTGGCTACTGACATCATTCTGCAGTCACTGCCGTCTAGTTATGATCAGTTTGTTATGAACTATAACATGAATAACTTGACAAAGACGTTGACTGAACTGCATGGCATGCTCAAGACAGTTGAGCCAAATATCAAGAAGGGCACTCCTAATGTACTTATGGTATAAGGGGGTAAGAAGTTTAAGAAACTTGGCAAAGGCAAGGGAAAGGGCAAGGCAGTCCAGGTTGAAAACCAAGACACGCCTGCGCCAGCCCCGAAGCCCAAGCCGGGCCCATCTGAGACTGATAAGTGCCATTACTGTAAAGAGCTTGGGCATTGGAAGAGAAATTCCAACAAATTCTTGGAAGAGAAGAAGAAGAAGAAGAAGACTTTCGAGACTTCATCTTCAGGTATTTTTGTTATAGAAGTAAATGTTACTACTTCTGGTTCTACTTCTTGGGTATTGGATACCGGCTGTGGTGCTCATATTTGTACAAATATGCAGGGCCTAAGCAACAGTAGGACGTTGGAAAAGGGACAAGTGGACCTGCGCGTGGGGAATGGAGCAAGAGTTGCTGTATTAGCCGTAGGAACATTTAACTTGTATTTACCTTCTGGTTTGGTTTTAGAACTTCATAATTGCTACTATGTACCTGCTATAAGCAGAAATATTATTTCTATTCCTGTTTTGGATTTGGAAGGATATCAGTTTTCAATTAAGAATAAATGTTGTTCTTTTGATTACAATGATATATTTTATGGTAGCAGCCCATTAGAGAATGGGCTTTATGTTCTAAACCAAAGCACACAAATCTATAACATTAACACCAAGAGATTCAAATCAAATGACATGAATCAGACTTTTCTATGGCATTGTCGTTTGGGCCACATAAACGAGAAACGGATTCAAAAGCTCCATAGTGATGGGCTTTTGGGCTCATTTGATTATGAATCATGTGAGAAATGTGAATCTTGTTTACTGGGCAAAATGGAAAAGGCCCCTTTCAACAAACAAAACGAAAGGGCCAGTGACCTATTGGGCCTTATACATACAGATGTATGCGGCCCAATGAGCACAAGTGCCAGAGGAAATTTTCGATACTTCATTACCTTCACTGATGATTTCAGCAGGTATGGCTATGTCTATTTAAAGAGACACAAGTCGGAATCTTTTGAAAAGTTCAAAGAGTTCCAAAATGAAGTACAGAATCAACTTGGCAAAAGTATTAAGGCTCTTCGATCAGATCGTGGAGGAGAATACTTAAGCCAAGAATTCAGTGATCATTTGAGAGATTGTGGAATCGTTTCACAACTCACTCCTCCTGGAACACCACAATGGAATGGGGTGTCTGAGAGGAGGAATCGAACTTTATTAGATATGGTTCGATCAATGATGAGTCTCTCAACTCTTCCATTATCTTTTTGGGGATACACTCTAGAAACATCTGAGTTTACACTTAATAGGGTTCCGTCAATATCAGTTGCAAAGACACCACATGAGATGTGGACTGGAAATGTTCCGAATGTGTCTTTCCTGAAGATTTGGGGTTGTGAAGCTTATGTTAAGAGATTAATTACAGATAAGCTCGAACCCAAATCTGATAAATGCTACTTCGTTGGTTATCCTAAGGAAACCAAGGCATACTACTTTTACAACCAATCTGAGAACAAAGTGTTTGTTGCTCGGAACTGCGTCTTTCTTGAGAGAGAGTTTCTTTCTAAGAGAAACAGTGGGAGTAAAGTACAACTCGAAGAAGTTCGAGAACCGCAGGAAAATGCTCAACCCGTAGAGGAAGAGCAACAGTTGGATCTACAAAGAGTTGTAGAAACCGCGCCTGTGGAGCCTGAAATTCGCCGATCCGAAAGGATCCGTCACGAACCCGAGAGATATGGATTTCTCGTAACCAATTGTCATGATTTGTTGATCATTGACAGTGACGAGCCAGCGAATTTTGAAGAAGCGATGATGAGCCCTGACTCCGAAAAGTGGCTGAAAGCCGCTGAATCCGAAATGGGATCCATGTCACAGAACCAAGTATGGACTTTGGTTGATTTACCCGATGGTGCAAGACCCATTGAGTGTAAATGGATTTTCAAGAAGAAAATTGATGTGGATGGAAATATTCAGATATATAAAGCAAGGCTGGTGGCAAAAGGTTTCAAACAAATTCATGGCATTGACTATGAAGAAACTTATTCCCCGGTCGCCATGCTTAAATCCATTCGGATTCTCCTAGCAACAGCCGCTCATTATGACTATGAGATCTGGCAGATGGACGTGAAAACAGCTTTCCTTAATGGAATTCTGGAAGAGGATGTGTACATGACACAACCCGAAGGTTTCATCGATCCAAATGCAGCTAGGAAAGTATGCAAGCTTCATCGATCCATTTATGGATTGAAGCAAGCATCTCGGAGTTTGAATCTTCGTTTTGATGAAGCAGTCAAAAAGTTTGACTTCATCAGGAACGAAGAGGAACCATGTGTTTACAAGAAGACTAGTGGGAGCGCAGTTGCATTTCTCGTGTTGTATGTAGATGACATACTTCTTCTCGGAAATGACGTTCCGTTGTTACAGTCTGTTAAGGCTTGGCTCGGAATTTGTTTTTCAATGAAAGACATGGGAGAAGCCGCGTATATTCTTGGAATAAGAATCTATAGAGATAGATTAAACAAGTTGATTGGACTGTGTCAAGACACTTATATCGATAAAGTCTTACACAGGTTCAGAATGCAAGATTCCAAGAAGGGCTTCATACCAATGTCTTATGGCATAAGTCTCAGCAAGAAGCAGTGTCCTGAGACACCTGCTGAGCGAGAACGCATGAGTCGGATTCCCTATGCCTCGGCGTTGGGATCCATCATGTATGCCATGCTCTGTACTCGTCCAGATGTTGCTTGTGCTTTAAGCATGACGAGTAGATACTAATCGGATCCATGTGAAAGTCACTGGACAGCAGTCAAGAATATTCTGAAGTATTTGAGAAATACTAAGGATAAATTCTTGGTGTACGGAGGAAGTGATGAGCTGGTAGTAAGTGGTTACACAGACGCAAGTTTTCAGACAGACAAAGATGATTTCCGATCGCAATCTGGTTACATCTTTTGCCTGAATGGCGGTGCAGTCAGCTGGAAGAGTTCCAAGCAGGACACTGTAGCAGATTCCACAACTGAAGCTGAGTACCTCGCTGCTTCTGAAGCGGCAAAGGAGGCTGTTTGGATCAAGAAGTTCATCACTGAACTTGGTGTGATTCCTAGTATTTCTGAGCCAGTGGCTTTGTATTGTGAGAACAATGGAGCCATTGCGCAAACAAAGGAACCTAGATCACACCAGAAATCCAAACACATAGAAAGGAGATATCACCTTATCCGTGATATTGTGAATAGAGGAGATGTGAAGATCAGCAGAGTCCCGACGGATGAGAATGTTGCCGATCCACTGACCAAGCCTCTCCCAAGGCCTAAGCATGAGTTTCATACTGCTGCTGTAGGCATTAGATTTCTTAAGATATGATCTTGATTTCAGTGGGAGTTATATTTGATTTAGTTATGTCATGATGTTCACAAAACATAATAGTTATGTTATTTTAATGAAAAATTGTTTCAGCATTATTTAATTGTGTTATTAAATAAAAGTCCCGAAATAATTCATGGCAATGTTATAGGTCATCAAGTATGTGACTTGATCATGAAACTCTATAATCAAAGATTGTCATAAATTATGTTGGTCCCTGGTCGAGGTTGTTAAAATGGGACATTAACAACCACATGAGACTAGTATGTGAGGTGACTGATGACTATGTTTCATGGAGTCATTAATAAGAGTATTACAGTCAATCACATAGATATGTGTTGGAGAACACATGATCGGACATGACCCGTTAATGAGAACTCTACAAGATGTTATATGAGTGTCATAAGAGTTTCTCATTACGACCAAAGAGTGTAGTCCTTAGACCTGAGTTCATCATGTCCTCTCTCATAAGGATTGGTTCGTCTTGACTTTGTCAAACGTCAGCCGTAACTGGTGATCATAAAGACACTGATTAGGCATATCATGAGATATGAAAGAGACATGGATGCAACAAGATGGGATTTGTACCTCCTATATAACAGGAGTTAAATATCTCTGGGCCTATCGAAGATTTGATACTGGAAATGCGTGGCCGCGCTCAAACGAGGTGATTGTCAGTCGTTTGTTTTTCATCAGTACAAATCGGGATTCGATAAACGTGATCTGGCTTAATAAGAATGACACAGTTCTTGCCTTATGCTAGATTGAGATATAGCTACAAAGGGATTAAAGGAATAGATGATTCCAGTACAAGTGGGAGATTGTTGGGAATGTCCTGAAATCTATTGTACTTACTCTAAGTGAAAGTCGTATTGTCGAGATGAGACAATCATATAATACTAGGTAGTCATAATGCTTTGCTAGAAGCCACTTATGATCAATGAGTTTAGAACCCATTGCTAGTGTTATATGATCCTACAGGGTCACACACCTAAGCAAACTGGACGTTTAAGACGAGGTTGATCATTAATGTAATGATCTAGTAAATGCATATTTGATATGCATTCGGTATCGAAATTCTGGGGCCGTGTCGATCGACACAAAGAGTGTGTCGGTCGACACAACTCGCGGATTACCAGATTAATTCGGTTTAATCGTTGGTTAATCCCGTTGCGGTTTAAGTCGACATATATAAGATATATGGTCGACCTAAACTCGAACTTAACCTAATTGATAGCCACAAGAACTAGAACAGAAACCTCTCAGGAGATTCGATCTCTATAGGCACTAGCATCCCTGCTGTTCAGTTTGTATGCGTGTGGATACCAGTAGAGGCACGGCGTTTGAGGTGCTCCATGATCTCGATTATCTGCAAATCTTCCGCTGCTAATCACCAGGTAATTCTGAGATCCCATAGATTCAATTACATGAACCTTAGATCCTAGGCTTGGAATTCAGACCAGGATTGCCTAATTGGATTAGGATCTGCTAGAAATTCCTTCAACTCTAACTGCAATAGGCTTTCAACGGATATATAACACTTGTGTTATCTTCTTCTTTCGATTATCCGAAATATTTTCTTCTTCGATCTTGAGTTTGTTAGAGAGAAGAGATCGATAGCTCCATTGTTGTATTCTTGATCTCAGAGCTGTAAACATTGATTTTAGTGGATTACCGAAATGAATCGGCCCCGGATGTAAGTTCAATCACATCAATTGTTCTGAACCGGGTAAAAGCTTTGTGTGTTCTTAAATTTCTACAATTGCGATTTTGTTTTGAGTTCTTGAGATTGATTGAGTGTAGAGAGGTTGTGAGATAAAATTCTAGGTTTATTTCAGCTCAATTCGTAACAGAGTGGTATCAGAGCCTCAGTTTTGATGGCGAAGGTGAAAGAACTTATGGCAAGCTCCAAGATCAATGTCGATCGCTTCAACGGAGAAGGCGGCTTCTCTTTATGGAAGATTCAGATACTCGCACACTTTGGAATGCATAAAATCAAGCATATGTTGTTTGATAACAACTTGACAATGGTGGTTCCTGTATCAAAGAATGAAGAAAAGGATTCGGTTTCTGTAGAGGAGAAACAGTCCTTTGAGCCTTTGACCAAGGTAATTCTTGATCCTGAAAAGATAGAACAAAATGAGAAAGCTGTAGGGTTGATAGTCGCGAACATTGGGAATCAAGTTTTGCGCAAGATAAAACATTGTACTAATGCAGCTAATATTTGGTCTCTTCTTGATCGCTTGTATACTGAGAGCTCTTTACCGAATATGATTCATCTGCAATTGATGTTCTATACCTTCAAGATGTCAGAGTCCAAGACTGTCGATCAAACTGTTGATGACTTTCTTAAGATTGTAGCTGAGTTGAGGAATCTAGTCACTGATGAGGTTCAGGCTATTCTGTTTCTGACATCCCTGACCTCAAGTTTTGATCAGCTAAAACACACACTGAAGTACGGTAGAGAGACTTTAACTTTAGAAGATGTGATCTCAGCAGCAAGATCCAAAGAACGAGAGATGCCTGAGACTCGTAGGTCTGATAAAGGTCAAGCAGCAGGGTTGTATACTGAAGATCGAGGGAGATCGACTACACAGGGTTCTAAGGGTAAAAAGGATCGAGGAAGAAGCAGGTCCAATTCAAAGACCAGATTAAGATGTTGGTTCTGTAAAAATGAGGGACATGTTAAAAAAGACTGCTATGCCAGAAAGAAGAAATTCCAGAATGAAACTGATGGAGAAGTAGGTGTTATTACAGAAAGGCTGATATTTTCAGAAGCTCTGAATGTGACAGAACAAGAAGCTCGTGATCAGTGGGTTATTGACTCAGGTTGCACCTACCACATGACGTCAAGAAGAGAATGGTTCTCTGAATTTAACGAGAATGTAAGCACAATGATTCTTCTTGGGGATGATCACACAGTAGAGGCAAAAAGTTGTGGGTCAGTTAAGATTAAAGCTTTTGGAGGCTCCATCAGGGTTCTTAAAAATGTGAGGTATGTACCAAACCTCAGGAGAAACTTAATCTCAACAGGGACCTTGGACAGACTTGGGTACAGTCATCAAGGTGGAGATGGTGATATAAGCTTTTACAAGAATAAGAAACTGGCTCTGGCAAGCTACAGAATGGCCTCTATGTTCTTAATGGAAGACTTGTTATTGGAGAACACTGCAACACTGAACTGTCAAAGGATAGAACAGCCTTATGGCACAGCAGGCTGGGGCATCTCAGTGTTAACGGCATGAAGATTCTGTCTGGTAAAGGTTTACTTGAAAGGAATGAGGTCAAAGACTTATCATTTTGTGAACACTGTGTGATGGGAAAGTCAAAGAAAATAACACTACAAGAAATATCGGCATTAGTAGCACACTGAAAACGCTACTATGGGTTTTGGTAGCGTTTTCATGAACGCTATGTCAGCCGCAACTATAATAGACCCCCTCCAATCGTAGCATTTTTTAAAATGCTATGATAGTCTGACTTATTGTAGCGGAAATCACCTGCTATAGAAAAGTGTTTATTAGCATTTAATTAGTGTTGTGATATGATTTTCCATGGCATTTTCTTATTGCTGTAATATATTTTATAATGGCACATATAATATGTCATTGAATATTTTATAATGACGCATATAAGATGCCACTGAATATTTTATCATAATATTTTATTCGTGCTGTAAAATATTTTGCTATACCATTAATTTAGTGATATTGTTTATAATGTAAACTACGACTAATTTACCATTAATATGCTACAAAAAAAAATTTAAATTTGTTAAAATTAATTAATTTATAAAATTGTAATTAAAATTAAAAATATAGATTATGTTACAAACAATATTAATTTAAGAAAAAGAAATAAATATACATATTTATTGATATCTGATCCGAATTATAGTTCATAAGTTACAAATATTAAAACAATAAAATTAGGACAACACAAACCCCCTACAAAATAAAATTAGGGACATCGACTGCCTCTCTTATTCTCAAAACAGACTTGACTACACAAACACACCATGTCTCGTCTCTTATTCTTCAAAACACACTTGACTACACTAACACACCATCTCTAATTTCAGTTTAACGAGCAAGAGCTTCATGGAAGCTCAGCAGCTTTGACCACTTTTCTGTCAGGTCCAAATGACTGCCAACATACACAAACGATCAATAAGGAAGATAATATTATAATGGTATAAAATCACAGAATGTGAAATTAGTAATTATCTCGGTGTGAAATTAGGGTTTGCTAGGGACAATAAGAAAGGAAACAAAAGCAGCCCAACAGCCAATACACCACCGCCTCTCCACTGCCAAAATCGACGTTTGAATCTGAAACAGAGCAGCCATTAACTAGAAACAGAGCTGCCGTCATTGCGGAGGAGGAAGAGGAACGAGATCTGGAAACAGAGCCGCTGTCATTCGTGGTGGAGGCGTATTACGCGCATAAGAGCTACGAGGAGAAGCTGTGGGAGAGGAACGAGGAAGATCTGCCGTCGTCGTTCATGGTGGAGGCGTATTACGTCGCGTTCCGACGACCATCGCTGTCGCGTCTCCGGTGAAGAGACCGCCATCACCACGTTCGTCTTCTCTCCGAGCGTGACACCTACCTCTTCCTTAGCAACCGTCTCCAGCTACCTCGAACGCCGGAATCTGCCCCGTCTCTGGCCGTCATCCCTTCGTCGCAACACCAGAGCCACTAATCGCACGTATCTTCATGCCTTGAATCTCTCATGCCTTCGTCTGATAACAGAAAAAAAGAGAATGAGTCGAAGGTGGGATACGGCGTGAGTGATTGAGGAAAGAGGACAAATAATTAATTAGGTTAACAACACATCCAACGGTTGAGATTTAATGAGATAAAGATCTAACGGTTTAAAAGTGCGATCCACGTGAATGAAATTTGAACCATCGATATCTTTTAATCAATGGTTTAGAAACTGTTGTCCAAGTAGTATGGTATTAACCAATAGAATCTTTTTGGATATATATATATATATATATATATATATATATATATATTTAATATATATTGATCACAAATGATTTTAAAATATTAAAAAATGCTTAAACTTTTTTTTGAAAGCATTTTAAATTTAAAAATGTTAGAGAAAAAACTTTTAAAATTGTTTAATTTTATAAATAATTTAGAATAATAAAAATAAGTATATATAATAACTAAAAATGATTGAATTTGATTTTCATCTTTGTTTATATATTTTTTAAGTGTCAAATTTATTTTGAGTATATATAATAATTAAATAGATTTTAAGAAATTTTAATTTAGTATTCGTATTAAAAGATTAAGTTTAGTAATTGAGTTTTTTGTATTTGGGAGTGAAGACTTAAAATTGAAAATATAATTAGAGTTAGAATTCATAATTTAATATTTAATTGGTTTTATGTTATATAATTAATGGTTATAAATTGATAGTATTTTATGATTAAGAGTTTAAGTTTTAGAGTATGATTTATGGTTTGGGTATATGGTTTGGGTTTGAAGTTTAGGGTATAGTGCTAGAGTTTAAGTTAGGGTATGAGATTAAGGTTTGTCAAAGATTATATTTGAAACTAATATTTTCTTTTTATAAATGTTAAATCTTGTTTGTTGGATATATTATAGTAGTTATATTTTTTTCCAAACCTTAAAGGCCTAAACCCTATTTATTTGAGTTTAGGATTTAGGGTTTAGACTAAGTTTATTTAGAAAATAATAATTATTTTATAAGTGTTGAATGTTAGTTTTAACTATGTTATACTAATTAGATTTTGATTTATAATTTAGGGTTTTGATATATATTTGTATGTTTGTATTTTTTTCTTTTCTTTTTAGTTTTAAGTTCTTAGAGTAAAAAAATAATTTTATTGTATTTTTTATGTTAACCGATAAATAGAAAACAATGTTTAAGTGTGAATTTTAAACCCAATATACCAATACCTTAAATCTTTCCTAAATTTATATTTTTTTTAAATAAGATCTTTCATATGTTAAAATAAAAAATAAGAAAATTATGTTTAAGTGTGAATCCTAATCTAAACCCTAAATGTATACCACAATGCCCTAAACTCTAAATAAAATAATAGTATTTCAAACCCTAAACCTTATTTATACCCTAAAACAAAACTCAAGAATTCGTTTATTCTAACTGTTTTATAAATAACTGTTTAATTTGATAGTTAATTATATCTCTTGTATATCATTAAAGTTTTATATTTATTTATCTTGTATTACATAAAATATACATTGCAATTTTATCTACAAATAAAATTCTATATTGAATTAAATTTATAAAACATACATTGTTTAATATATCATCCAAAATTAAATATACATAAACCAAAACAAATTCTAAACCAACATTATACAACCATCTCTTTGGATCCCTTGTTCAATTTGCCTTTACCATCTTTTATCCACTAGTCCAGTTCGATAGGTGACAAATACGACAACACCTTTCACTGAAGATGAATCAACCTGAATCATGCTAGTTATACTGCTGGATGGAATCGCAGTGTTACTCTCCTTAGAAGAGACCAACGAACTCCTAAAAATACTCAAGCAAAGAGAAGAGAAAGACTGAGATAATCAATGAATTCCACCTCAAGATCTTAAAGCTCTAAGAGTGTTGTGTTATGAACTATGGGCGCCTTGAACTGTTCCTCCATGGCGTGGAAGTTGAAACTCAAGAAACTGATGCAATTTTTCTATCTGTGGCTTATCTACAGCAATTTATACACTGCTTACCAGAACGAACAGTTGAGTAACTAAGATATAGTAGCTAAGATAACAGGACGACTAACCCGACAAATAATCCTTTGTCAGCCAATTGCTTCAACACTTTCTGTACCTCATCAAGCTCGTGATTCGAATTACGCAGTTGCTTCATGTGAATAACATCTTTGCCTCCCATAGTCACTCCACAAACAATATGAGTACCATATTTTTCAATGAACCAATAAAAAAACCCACCAAAAATCAACCTTACCCGTATACAAAATTGCTGAAGTTAAATCCAGAAAGTCATTCATTTATTCATACCCAGCAAGTGCGGAAGAGTCCCAAGTGCATCTATTATTTTTCACGAGTCCAATAGGTTGACACACAAGCTTTCAGTACAAAGAATGAGCTGACTAAACAAAATTGAGTAGCACAATAATGTGAATACTAGTGATTCAAATAACTCAACCTAGTCCAGTTGTCAGTCATCAATGACTGAAGAAACATTTGACAAATCGTTATCCTTGAAATGGAAATGAATCAAATCACAGTGAGTAATTTTATTATAAGCCAACAAACATGGTTACTCAGCCATACATTGACCAAGATTCTAGCCACGATATGAGTATTCATGCGCTCAGGTTCAAATTGCTCATAACAGAGACAATACACCAGTAAATAAGTTAGGAGATACTAAAATCTTTGGAAAGGTATGATTATGAACAATATCTGATAGAGCCGAAGTAAGCATAGATTTTCATCCAGACTATACTCTATACGTTTGTGACGTAACATGAAAATCCATAACGAAACCAACAACAATCAACTTCGGATGGAAGGGAAGAAGATTTCTACAACAGAAATCTAAGTATATTCAAAACAATTCTAACCCAAAATCAGAATCCAGGGAAATGCTTTATGTCCATTGATAAGCCAACCCACAAAAGGTACCTGCTAGTTGACATAGTTTTCGAGATCAGGTAAGATTTCAGGGTTGAAGGAATTGACGGCCACGAACTGCTCAACGGTGTTAGAGCTCTTTAGACTGGATCACACCAATTGAAGAGATGAAAAGCAAACGACTATATACCAGAAGAGAGGAAGACGAAGAAGAAGATGCAATTAGGGTTTTGACCAAATTTCAAAACCGGATTGGAAAAAGTAGAAAAAGGGTCTCGGGAGATGAGGAGGGAGTCGGACGGTAGAGAGTAGATCGGAGACGTGAGGAGTAGATCGGAGACGTGAGTAAAAGATTGGAGGAGAATAGGGTCTCGAGAGATAGAGGAAAGAAGAACAAAGTGTTAGAGGAAAAAAATGAATTGTGTTTGTGTAGAGTAGAAATGACTTAGCAAAAAAAAGTAATTCCGCCAAAACAAAAAATTTGCCAAGTGTTTTGGCTTCAAAATGAATTTTCAGCTACAAAAAACAATTTTACATTCCCGCTTAATGAAAATCTTTCTTAGCGCGAATCTTATGCTACGATAGAGTTGAAATCCGATTTTGATACTTTTGGTAGGAGTTAGTGAATTAGTGCTACAATGAACTGCTACCAATGCCCATATTTCTTGTAGTGTGAGCTTCAATGTTGGAAAGCATCTTACAAAGGATGATCTTGGATACATACATGCAGACCTCTGGGGATCTCAAAATGTTACACCATTACTCTCAGGTATGAAATGTTTTCTCTCCATTATTGATGATAAAACCAGAAAGGTTTGGCTTTTGTTTCTCAGGTCTAAGGATGAAACGTTCAGCAAATTTTGTGAATGGAAAGATCTTGTTGAGAATCAAATAGGGAAGAAAGTGAAGGATCTTAGGACTGATAATGACCTGGAATTTTGTAATCAGAGTTTCAATGATTACTGCATTCAGGATGGTATAGAAAGACACATGACATGTGTGTATACACCTCAGCAAAACGGTGTTGCTGAGAGGATGAACAGAACTGTTATGGAGAAGGTGAGATGTATGTTAAATGAATCAGGATTAGAAGAGGATTTTTGGGGAGAGACTGCTTCTACTGCTGCTTACTTGATTAATCGTTCTCCAACCTCTGCAATCGATCATAATGTTCCAGAACAATTATGGCTAAATAGAAAAAACCTGGCTATAAGCTTCTACGAAGGTTTGGAGCAGTTGCGTATGTTCATCAGGATCAAGGCAAGTTGAAGCCAAGGGCGTTAAAAGGTGTATTTCTTGGATATTCTCAGGGAACTAAGGGATACAAGGTCTGGCTTATAGATGAAAAGAAGGTCGCTGTGAGTAGAAATGTGATCTTTCATGAAGATCAAGTTTACAAGAACCTGAAAACTGAAGAAGCACAGAAACCAAGTATAAAGAAGCTCCTATCTTGAGAGGTTTTGATCTAAATGATGATGATACAAATGAAGATAGATTGCAACAGACTGTATGTCAAGAGATTGGTGTTGATACAAATGAAGGTGGAGCTAACACAGGAGAATTGAGTGACTCAAACTCAGATGATCAGGCTGACATTGATCAAGCTCCAAAGACACCTGAAGACTCAAGAAGTTATCATCTCATCAGAGATAGAGCAAGGAGGGAGATTGTTTTACCCAAGAGATTCTCTGATTACACAGAAGTTGGGTTACCATGCAAAGTTACAGAAGATACTGAAGTTGCGTTTGCTCTTATAATGGCAGAAGACATTGACACAGAAGAACCTAGATGCTATCATTATGCTACTAAAGACAAAGATTGGAGTAAATGGCATGAAGGTATGACTGATGAGATGAAATCATTGAACAAGAACCACACTTGGATCATTGTTGATCGGCCTAAAGATGCTAAAGTGATTGGTTGTCGTTGGCTTTACAAAAGGATAGATGGGGTTCTAGGGGTTGAACCAGAAAGATTCAAAGCCCGGTTAGTAGCAAAAGGTTTCTCTCAAAGAGAAGGAGTTGACTACCAGGAAGTGTTTGCACCTGTTGTAAAACACATCTCTATCAGGATTTTGATGTCTCTTGTAGTCAAAGATGATATGGAACTTGAACAAATGGATGTCAAGACAACTTTTCTACATGGGGATCTTGATCAGGACTTGTATATGGAACAACAAGAGGGTTTTGAAGTAAAGTCTTCAAAGGAAAAGGTTTTTGTTGAAGAAATCGCTTTATGGCTTAAAGCAAACTCCTCGTTAGTGGAATAAACGGTTTGATTCATTCATGAAGAACCAAAAGTTTACAAGGAGTGATCATGACTCATGCGTCTATGTGAAAGAAGTCAAACATGGAGAATTTGTTTACCTATTACTCTATGTTGATGACATGCTTCTAGCTGCAAAGAGTATGTCTGAAATACAGAAATTGAAGCAAGTTTTGAGTCATGAGTTTGAAATGAAGGACATGGAAGCAGCAAGTAGAATCCTTGGAATAAATATTAAAAGAAACATGAGCAATGGAGTTCTACATCTGTCTCAGTCAAGCTATCTTGATAAGGTCATAAAACGTTTTAATATGGAAGGTGCAAAATCTATAAATACTCCAATAGGTACTCATTTCAAGTTGAAATCTATTCAAGATGGTCAAGATGGAGTTGATACAGAGGTAATCCCATATTCAAGTGCTGTAGGGTCTGTTATGTATGCTATGGTTGGAACTCGTCCAGATGTGGCATATGCTATTAGTATTTTTAGTAGGTTTATGAGTAAACCTGGAGATGTTCACTGGGATGCTGTGAAATGGCTATTGAGATACTTGAAAGGTTCTACAGGGTTAAGGCTGACATATAGAAAGGAGAATGATCTTAGAATTAATGGTTATTGTGATTCAGACTTTAGTGCTGATCTTGATAGAATAAGGTCTATCAGTGGCTATGTGTTCACGGTTGGAGGAAATACCGTGAGTTGGAAGTCAAGTTTACAACACATAGTGGCTCTATTTACAACGGAAGCTGAGTTCATTGCACTTACAAAGGCTGTTAAGGAAGCAATGTGGATCCGTGGATTGATGAATGACATGGGAATTGATACAGGAAAGGCGACCATTCACTGTGATTCTCAGTCTGCTATTTGTCTGTCAAAGAACAATGCTTGTCATGAAAGGACTAAGCATATAGGAAGGAAGATGTTCTTTATCAGGGATGTGATTAAAGCTGGTGAGGTTGAAATTGTGAAGATTCACACCTCGGTTAATCCAGCGGATATGCTTACTAAGAGAATACCAGTTCATAAATTCGAAGCAGCTTTGAATGTTCTCAAGGTGCTTAGCTAAAGATTTTGGTCTTTGACAACCGAGGTTAACTTCAAGTTATGCAATCCATGTTTAAATCAATGAGGTTCAAGGAGAATGAAATCAAGGTGGAGTATGTTGTGAGTGATTCTAATTTCATGAAGTGGTTTGGTCTAAACCGGTCGGATTGAAGAAAGAAGAGCTCGGTTTGGTGATTAATGAAGAACTGATAAAGTGGTTAAGAGACTCTAACTGCAGTAGAGGCTTTCAACGGATATATAACACTTGTGTTATCTTCTTCTTTCGATTATCCGAAATATTTTCTTCTTCGATCTTGAGTTTGTTAGAGAGAAGAGATCGAAAGCTCCATTGTTGTATTCTTGATCTCAGAGCTGTAAACATTGATTTTAGTGGATTGCCGAAGTGAATCGGCCCCGGATGTAAGTTCAATCACATCAATTGTTCTGAACCGGGTAAAAGCTTTGTGTGTTCTTAAATTTCTGCAATTGCGATTTTGTTTTGAGTTCTTGAGAGATCGATTGAGTCTAGAGAGTTTGTGAGATCAAATTCTAGGTTTATTTCAGCTCAATTCGTAACAGTGGCTTTAGTTAAAATATCGGGGGAGGCTCTCAAATGATTTATAGTTGTGGGGGTGTTTTAAACCTTTAAAACATGAAACCGTCCCGGAATGAGAGGTGGTTCTTTCGTTTCGTAGGCTATGGTTGTTGGGGTGTGAATGATAAATGTATCAATTTTTTTGTGGAGGTTTAGTGTAAATGTGGAATAGTGAGTACCAACTTCTGAGAAAAAGAGGGCTATTGTATAATAGAGTGTTTGAAAAGTTGGAAATGGATTAGGGTATGCATTGTTGCTTTTGTATTTTAAACCCCATTCATTAATCCCTTGTAAATTGTTGCAAATGTGGTTCATGTAAGGTTCCACTACAATATAAAGAAGTGAAATTTACTCTAAGTAGTATGAATATTTAGACTAATTATTAACTTAGTATCCCTAACCCTAAGTTTACTAACTTAGTGTTAAAGAGATGTAAAATGACATAATTGTCCATTTCAATATACTTACCATTTATAATACTTTTACCTAAAAAATCTTTAAAAATAAAAATAAAACTACAAAACATTATTTAGTATAAATTCGATTTAAAAAAAGGAAACAAAGAATATTTCCGTTTTTGAAAGAAAATAATATTTCCATTTTTGAAATAATCATATAAGTTAATTGCCTTAAATAAATATTTTCGAAAATTGCCATAAAATCAATTAAAAATATTTCCTAAATATTTAAAAGTTTATAAATTTTTATTAATTCAAAACACTTACATAAATAATTAGTTATAAATTTTTGGGATTTTCAAATTGAAATGTTTAAAAAATAAATTTTAAACACTATTAACCTACTTATTTTCTAACGATATTATATTTTAAAAGTTTTTGAAGTCATTTTTTGTATAGTCATAAGTTTATTTTAAATTTAAAATTAGTGTTAAAAATTAATTAAGGAAATACAAACAAATCTGCAAATAAAAAAAATTAATTCTAAAATACCACGTCAGTAAATTTGAAAAATCTGTAGAAACTTAAAATAAATCTATAACAAATGAAATAAATTTGTAACACTATCAGACTGGTTTTGTAATTTTTTAACCTTTTCGTCTTTGTAACGGAGTTTCCTAAATCTGCAACAAATGCAAAAAAATCAGTAACACTGAAAATAAAATCTGTAATTTAAATCCGCAAATTATTGAAAAAACTGCAAAATCATAAAAAATCTTCAACACTAGCAAAAAATCTGCAACTAAAATCTGAAAAAAATAAAATCCGCAGAATTTTAAAAAATCTGTAACAAACTAAACAAATCTGTAACACTACGTACTACTTTAGTAATAAAAAAGCAACAATAGTCTTTGTTGCGGTTTAATCCGCAACAAAGAAAAAAATCTGCCACACGTAAATTTAAATCTGCACCCATAAATCTGTAAATTTTCCAAACAAATCCGCAACCACAAAAATCTTGAACACAAGGCTGCAGATTTAAATTCGTAGGGAAGGTGACAATGTCGTAAATAAGTAATTTTTTTTGCTGACATGGAAAAAAATATTAATGGCAATTCTATAATTATTTTTTTCTTTGCAAATGGTTATGGGGGTACTTTAGGCAATAAAATATAGAGAAAAAGGTCAAAAGACTAGTACTAGCCTAATAATTGCTCAATTTTTTATACTAGATAAATAAATTTCCCTATAAAGAAAGAAAAAGAAAAAGCAGAATTATTTGATCCATAAACGGAAGGATGCGTTAAAATTTTGTACGGAAGGTTTTGGGACGACATGCATCTTGAACTCGGACCATCTATGCATGGCCACACTTGCGGGTAATTATAACACCAGCGAAAACCGAGATTGAAGGCTGGTCCTTTGTGGTGATTGGTTATCTCAGTGGCAGGTCTTGCTGAGAAATTGCGGGTGTTGTACAAGGCATTTCCTAATTTTTATCCTCGTTGACATGTGAACATGCCATAATCGTCACAAATAAATTCACGGGCATCAAGTTCGAGCCACCTCGTTGTAAAGATAATGTTCTAATATTTATTTGAGCGACATGTGGTGGGTTAGCCAACTCTCTCATTTTGGTGACCGTGAAAGTGTGGTGCCTTGGTGTGAAGTTGAATTGTGTCATTTTTATCTGGAAACAGAAACGTTTCCCGAAAAAGTCTCCCAGAGCTTGGGTTAGTTCGTTCTCCACATTCTCAGGAGCCTATTAAATATTGTGATGCACCAAACGAACATGTGATTAGTATATGTCATTGTATATCAATGTCAAAGCTTTTGGAGACTTGCTTTGCGTACCTCTAAGTTTGTGTAGAGGCTGTCTTGGTAATGCGCTTGGTCAGCTCAATATCGAAAACCACAAAGTTTGAGTTTCCTATCCTATCAGTGACATCAACCTATGTCCTATATTTGTAAACATAATTGGTTTACTCACGTTATTTGGAAGATATTTTTTTTTTAGAGTATGTTATGTGGAAAAGTACCTTACTACACTAGTGACATTCGTAGATGCACATTTGTTGCACCTTAGAACTTTGCCATATGTCTCTAGCTTACGGCTGTAAACAGAGCAAGAAACGTAGGACCAACCGTTTCTTTAAAGGACACCTACAACTGTTGCTTTGCAGAGGAAGTCAGCATCCTATATATGTTTCATGGACAATGTGACATGGTTAAATTGTTGTGGTATTAAGTTAGTGTGGGGGAATTTAGTAATTCAATTACCTGCTCAAAGCACTGAGATATGTAAGCATACAATTCTTTTATCGAAAATTCTCCATCTTGACAATGCTCTCACTTGTGTTCACATGAGAGAAAGGGATCGGTTCGTATATGCCCATGTTACACGAGTTCATTAGGTTAAGTATTGGTTCGATGATTGGTTTTCTGATGCGAGATGGACCCAGAAAGTTGTAGCTGCATCGTCTCACAGAGATAGACATACAACAACCGACCTGCAATCTGATAAGGTAAATTGGAGTGTCAGGTGAAAATATAGAGATGAATAAGGTGACTAATATAAGCGAGGTTTGTGTTGGAGGTGATTATGTTAGGAATCAAACTACTGAATCTTATTGAATCAATATGAAGAACATAATACAATCTCACAATCTCATCACGATTGGAGAAGGGATCTCATGCCGATCGAGGTCTAGCTGCAGTGCTTGTTACAACTGAATCAATATTTGCATAACCGTCAATAGTAAACGACAATCCTTATTTATACAAATGATTTATTCAACTATAGTGTGAACATTCTTATTTGACTCCAGCTCAGCACTTGACTCCAGCTCAGCAGAGCTTATTTGAGCTTTATCTTCATTGTTCTTCTTAAGCTCAGCTCGTCTCTCCTTTCCTTTACGATAATACGCTTGATGAATCGTATCAATACTTCCCTCTATGAGAGAAAGCTTGTCCCCAAGCTTATGATGTGGAAATTTCTTGGTCAGCTACTTAGAATTTGTCCATGAATTATCACAATCCATAAGACCCTTCCATTTAACGAGCCACTCACGTTCATCCTGTTTATTATACCTCACTGCCAATACCTCCTCTGGTTCCCATTGTTCCTCTGTTAAATCAGCAGTGATTGGTGGCATTTGTTGCACCGTATGATCTCTTCCTACTACAACCTTTATCTGAGACACATGAAAAACAGGGTGGATCTTTGATTCCAATGGTAGATTCAATCTATAAGCTGCTTTGCCAATCCTCTCCAAGATCTCATATGGTCCAAAGAATTTAGGTGCTAACTTCTGACAAAATCTTATGACCACCGTCTGTTGTCTATACGGTTTCAATTTAAGAAATACCCACTCACCCACAGCATATTCCATATCTCATCTCTTCTTGTCAGCCCCTTGTTTCATTATTTGTTGAGCTTTCTGTAACTGCAGCTTAATCACCCGTAACATCTCATCTCTTTCTTTCAAAAGCTCATCCAACTCTAAATTCTTAGTTGATCCTTCTTCATATCTCAGTATACTTGGCGGATCTCTTCCATAAAGAACTTTAAATGGGGATTTTCTTAAAGAGGAGTGGAAAGATGTGTTGTACAAAAGTTTTGACCAAGCCAAAAATCAGCGCCAAGTTCGTGGATGACCTGAAGCAAAGTATCTCAAGTATGTCTCCAAACATCTATTGAGCACTTCAGTCTGTCCATCAGTTTGGGGATGGAAGGCTGTGCTGTACTTGAGTTTTGTTCCTAACAGTAAGAACAATTCCTTCCAAAAACTGTTGAGAAAGATCTTATCTCTATCAGACAGAATTGTACTTGGAAAACCATGTAATCTGATTATTTCATGCATGAACCTGTGTGCCACTTCAACTGCTGTAAAAGGATGTTTCAGAGCTATAAAATGAGCGTATTTGCTCAGTCTGTCCACCACCACCAATACAACATTGAAGCCCTGAGATGTTGGAAGTCCTTCAATGAAATCCATTGATACATCTTCCCAAACTCTAACCGGTATTGACAAAGGTTGGAGAAGTCCTGCATGAGCTAATGTTGAGTATTTGTGTTTCTGACACACATCACATTCTGCCACATACTTCTGTACCCTCTTCTGTAATCCTTCCCAATGAAAAGTGTTATGAATCCTCTTGGTAGTTTTCAAGACGCCTGAGTGACCTCCCACCTGGCCATCATGATATTCATGTAACAAAAGAGGAATGACTGCAAATGTTTTGGGAATCACCAATCTCTGTTTATACCTTAATCTGCCCTCCCTGACTGTATAATGTTGATTCTGTTGTTGGCCTGATTTGCACTGTTGTATTATTTTCTGTATATCAGAATCTTCCTCTATCTCCTTATACAGATCTTCCAACTGTAACACTCGTGGAATTGTAAGTGCGAGTAACATTGAACAGAATGATTCAGACCCGATCCGAGAAAGTCCATCAGCAGCTCTGTTCTCGCATCCAGGTTTGTACAAGATGTCAAAGTAAAATCCCAGAAGCTTAACCAGCCATTTTTGATACTTCATACTCACTTTTTTCTGTTCCAACAAGTACTTGAGACTGTGCTGGTCTGTGTGAACTATAAATCTCGTACCCAAGAGAAAGTGTTTCCATTTCAACACTGCCATGACAATAGCCATTAACTCTCTTTCGTACGTTGGTTTGAGTTGTTCCCTTGAGGTTAAACCATGACTGAAAAGGCTATTGGCTTCTTGTCTTGCATCAGAACTGCTCCTACCCCGAATCCAGATGCATCCGACTCAATGATAAATGTTTTATCAAAGTCTGGCAATGCTAAAACAGGCGCAGAAACCATAGCTTGTTTCAGTGCATCAAATGCTTGTTGTGCTTCCATAGACCAAGCAAACTGATCCTTCTTGAGCAATTCTGTTAGTGGTTTCGCGATCACTCCGTAATGATTAACAAAACGCCTGTAATACCCTCTCAGTCCCAGAAATCCTCTCAACTGTTTTACTGTTTTGGGTGATGGCCATTCTCTCATAGCCACTGTTTTTGTTGAATCAGTCGCTACCCCATCTACAGAAATGATGTGTCCGAGATACTCAACTTGAGGTAGACCAAATAGACATTTATTTTATTAGCAAATAAACGTTTCTGCTCAAAACCTGTAGCACTGATCTCAAATGTTCAACATGTGATGCTACATCTCTGCTATATACCAGAACATCATAAAAAAACACCAAAACAAACTTCCTTAGAAACTGCTTGAAGACTGAATTCATTAATGCCTGAAAGGTTGCTGGTGCATTTGTTAACCCGAAAGGCATCATTAGAAATTCATAGTGTCCTTTGTAATACCCTGTATTCAAAAATGTGGTCAACGAGCAGAAGAAAAGTCAACAGGGGCAAAATGGTAATTTTGCCAAACCTAGGGGCAAAATGGTAATTTTGCCAAAGTTCGAGACAGAGACCGAGAAGGGCCAAATGTTCTCATTTTATAACATAAAGAACATTTACAAGACCAGAATTAGAAGAAAAGGAGCAGATACGGGTTTTTCGGCCTATCGGAGTAAAAACCGAGAAAACCGAGAAACATTCGGAAATTCATAAAAGGAGCTAGGGAACTCCAAATGAGGTGATTCAAGTTGCTAAATTCATCTAAAATCAGGGAGAATCAGTTTATGGAAGTATTAGGATTTATGAGGATCATTAAGTAATTTCTAAAACAATAATTGTGAAACTGAGGAAAACCGAGACAATTTGCATAAGGGATTGAAAGGTGGTTTGGGCCGGTTTTGGGCTGGATTTTGTGGATCAGGAGAAGCTCCAGAGATAGGTGTCTCACCCCCAGGTCGCCAGCCTTTCCTTTTGAGGAGGCAAACCCATATTTGATGCATGGGAAATGTTACATGCAAAGAATATCATCTCACATCAACTGTTCATGAACCTTGGTTTATTTTGGAAAGTTCTGAATCTCTCTCTAGCTTCTCTCTGTCGCCACTCCTCTCTACTCTCTCCAGAAACACTCAAAAATCCCAGAAGATTCATATTGAAACCTCAAGAACACCAAGAACATCATGTGTTCTTAAATAGCTTCTATCACAAGAAATATCATATCTTCCTACTCATAAACCCAAATCAACTTCTGAAAATCCCAATAGCTTCCTCTCACTCTCCTCTACAACCTCCAGTCATCCTCCACCGCCACCGTCGCCGAAATCAGTCCGGAGAGCTGCCATGGCTAGGGTTTCTTGGGCTCTCTCTCTCTCTCTCTCTCTCTCTCTCTCTCTCTCTCTCTCTCTCTCTCTCTCTCTCTCTCTCTCTCTCTCTCTCTCTCTCTCTCTCTCTTCATCAGATCTGGACGTTTTGAAGCCATAGATGGATAGATCTCTTCTTCCTGATCAGTTTGGTGTGTAGTTTGTCACCAGAACCGCCGGAAACAGCCATCTCCGCCGCGGTCAACCCTCCTCTGCCGCCGGTCAACGCCGGAGCAGTCGCCGGAATCCTTCTTCCGCCGCCTTGTTCTTCAGAGATGCATATGGGTTGGTTTAGGCTTGGTTAAGCCTTGGTCAACAGTGGGTTAAACCGGTCAACGATTTGACCTAAACTGGTTTAACCTAACCGGTTCAATTTAGACCGGTTCAGTTGGTTTGGTTCAATTGAAGTGGTTCAGCTGGTTCAGGAGTGGGTCAACCGGTTCAGGGTGGTCAACGGTCAACCGTCGGTCAATGCCGGTTAACACGTTGACTCCGGCCGGTTTTGTTTGCGGTTTGTGTACGGGTGTTCGGGAAGCCTCGGAGTTTGTATTCGGGTGTTCGGGAGGTTCGAGTTTAGTTCAGGGTCTCGGGGAGTCGTATCTGCATCCGTGTCGTTCATTCCGACCAATTACTGTGAGTCGGCTTAAACACCGTAGTTAGACGCATGTAGCTCGAGAAATGGGAAACCGTAGAATTAAGGTTTGCATACCCGAATGTGATTTGATTGTGTTTGAGAACCGAATGGTTGGATTAACGATAAACCGGTTAGGGTTTAAGACGCATGTTAGGATCGTGTGAATTAAACGGATTAAACCTGTTGTGTGCCGCTAGGTTGTTAGAACTGTTGATTGTTGCATGCATATAGCCGTGGCATGATAGGGCCGTATACGCATTTATACGTATGTAAAAGACGATATTGAATGAATCTATGTACGGGAATTAAGACGGAGTTAAAATATGGAATTAAACCTAAAAAACGTATGGTGTATGGACTGTTATCGGGGTTAGGTTTAATAAGAGTTAAAGAGAAGAAATGAATGAAGTAAATGAATGATGAGACGTTGAAGAGTATTGTAAGCTACTAGCTGTAAACCGACGAGTCGGGGATTTAATAAAAGATACTAAGGAAAGGTTAAGAAAAAGAGAAATGTTGTAATTGGTGAGCCGTCTATGGATTAGCAATCCGCTAATCCAAGGTAGCGGACGTTAATGAGATATGGGCCGTCTACGGATTAGTAATCCGCTAATCCAAGGTAGCGGATGTGAATTGGTTAAAAGACGTTAGAAACCCTAATAGGCTTGATTGTGTGGTGATGATGATGTTGTGTGGTTGTGTGGTTGGTGCTATTGAGCTTTCGTGCAGGCCTGTTAGATTGTCTCGGTGTTGGGCCTAGAAATCCGTGTGGATATTTAACTTGGTCAAGGGACCGGTTAAGTCGTGGTTGCTGACTCGGTACGGTGACGAGTCAGAGCGGTGGTGTTTGTGTGTGTGAGTAGACTTGTGGGATATAGTGTTGAGATTGTTGTTGATTATTGATTGAAAATGATTGCTAGAGTCCAAGCGAGTCTGCGTGTGTACATTTCTGCACTAGGACTCTAGGGTGCGTTAAATCCCGTAAGTCTAGGTGTTTGGATACGTTCTGGTACTTCTGACCCGATTGGATCCTCGGGTAGTTGCCTAATCGGAACATGGTGAGTCCGGTTAAGGTGTTAACCTACTGAGTGACGCCGGTAGGTTTGTAGTCCGGAGAATACGGGGTCGAGTCCTAGGGCCGGACTGGATGGAAACTTGGGTTGCCGGGGGTAACTTGAGTCACTGCGTATCGATGGGCTGAGAAAAGTGTCCTCGGTCGTGAGACTTCGTGTTTACGTCTAGGAGTCGTGGGTTAGTTACCATGACGGTAACGGTGGAAACCCGTGGAAGTTACCGAGATCGTAGGGGCCCAGTGTTGTGTTGGTGTGGTTGATATTGCGAGATAGATAGATCGAGTCTCAATCGAGAGCATGTGCCGGAGTGCTCCCGATTTCCTCTAATCACTCTCTCTTTCTTTGGCAATTGATTGTGTGTTGTGGGCTTGACACGACGTGGTAGTGCGTGATCGGCTGTTTGTTGTGTTGTTTGTTATTTTGGGGTTTTCGGGCGGGAATCTATAGATGATAGATAGATTAGAAGCCGTAGTGGGGAGCCGACTTGTTGAAAAATCTGTTTCCCTGTTGATTACCAAATCTATTACCTTGGAATCCAGATCCTCCTATGTAATTCACATCTTCCTCCTGAGTGTCCTCCTCAGTTTTAATTACCTCTACATCTTGGGCAAAGTGGACAGCTTTCTTACCTGCTAGGAGATTGCAAACTGTGTCCAGCCTAGATCTAATATCAGCTATGTCGGAATTCTCTACACTTCCACCAGATTTCTTCCTCCTCTCATCCATAGTCTTGCAACTGTTTCTGCCTACTAGGTTCTCAATCAACTGCTTAGCTTGTGCAGGAGTCCTGGTGTTGAAGTTAGCATTACTGGAGTTATCCAGTGCAGACTGATATGGAAGATCTATGCCTCTGAAGAAGATACCAATCAACTGAACTTCAGTAAATCCATGGTGTGGGCAGTCACGCTGGTACTGCTTAAATCTCATCCAGGCAGCTTTTAAAGGCTCCACAGCTCCTTGGGAAAAGGTGAGTATGTCCTGTCTTGACTGGTCTGAACGCGCATCATCATAGAAATGACGCAGGAACTCACTCTTCAGGGCTGCCCAAGTAGTATACTGACCAAGTGCCAGCTGCTTTAGCCATGTACTAGCGTCTCCAGCAAGACTGTGCGGAAAGAGCTTAAGGAACAGATAATCCGGGCAGACTCCATCATACTTCATGCCAGTGATTATGTCCTCAAACTGATCAATGTGATCCATAGGCTGCTCCGTTGGGTAACCATGAAATGCATTCTGTCTCATCAGCGAGTAGTAGATGGTTTTGATCTCAAAATCATTTCTCTCAAAACTAGGAAGCACTAGAGCTGACCGGTTTGCATGAAACTCGTCCGGTCTGTTGTAGTCAGCTAAAGTCCTCTCATGAACAACCATCTCTCTGCCTTGAGCTTGTGCCTGCGGTTGTGGTTGTGGCTCAGGAGGGTCAGGGATGACATTCCCTTCAGCATCAACCCATTGAAAAGCAGCATTGTATGGGTTATTATCTCGGTCCCTCAGAGTACCTTGAGCATCGTGTTCTAGAATCAAACGTTCTCGCACCATCCTTTCTCTTCTTTCTCTTCTGTTGGTTCTCTCTAGACGTCCAAGTTCTTCAAGTCCGAGATTAACTAAGCTCGAGTTTGGATTACTTCTAGTTTTCTGCGTCTGCATAAACTGTCTGTAATCGTCCAGCAACGATCGATGCTAACAGTGCAACGATCGATTCAATCTCAAAATCGCCTAGTGACGATCGACACAAGGGTGCAACGATCGACGCAGTGCGAAATCGGTACCTGCGACAGAGAGAAAATAGAGAAAATTAGTAACTAAAAAAAAAACAAAAACGAAAAGAAAACGAAAAATCCTAGTAAAACCCTAGGCTCGAGGCTATCGAAGACTCTAAGAGTCCCCGGCAACGGCGCCAAAAACTTGATAGGGTGTAAGTTTTAATCCTATTCTACTGCAAGTGCACAGTTCAGTGATTGTAGTATATAGGGTATCGAATCCACAGAGACTCTGGTTTCGATAGCTAAAGAACAAGGAATTAAACTAGGAAGAAAGCAATGTGATGTAAATAAAAGCAATGCGAGAAAGTAAACAGAAAGCAGAGATTGTTGGTTGTGAAAGCAAGTTATTAAAAGCGCTAAGTCTAGGGCGTTCTCAGGAAATCAGACAAGCAGACAGTTCATTCAGCAAGGATCTAATTAAGCACAGTTCTAGAACTCAAAACACAGATATAGAACTAACCAAATTCCTTTGCGATAATTCTCTAAGTCTAAGTGCAGCAAACCAAACTTTCGTTTGCGAGAACTAACAGATTAAACCAGCATTAATTCCAAGTTTGATATGTTCACAATTAACCTAAACCAAACTTTCGTTCGCGAGAAGTTTAATTGCTCAACCTAAATAGTTCAGATTCCTAAACCACACTTCCGTGCCGTATTTAGCAACCTAAGATCTAGATTCTAATTGATCAGGTTAGAACTAGATTTAAGCACAATTAGATTGAAGAACAGATATAGTTATGAATCCTTAACTGAATTAAACAAGTCTAGCAAGTCATGAAATCCTATGTGAGAAACCCTAAACCTAACTAGGAATCTACTCAGACATAGATAATGAAAACATAATCATATGAAGAATAAATTGCATAAAAGATAATAAAGAATTAAAGGGGTTCGAAATCTTCTCCAAATACAGATGAAGTAAAGGTTCAGATCAGCCCCAAAAGCTATAAAAATCCTCTGCTCTTAATTATGAAAGCGTATCTAATTAAAACACCAAAAACTCAATAATATAGGTCTAATCTCGGCCAGGGGCTTCTTTGTAAATATCAGGAACTTCTGGATCAGAGTGGAATAACTTTGACTCTTCATAAACCGCCGAGTTTTGGCCCATCTCGCTGGTGCAACGATCGTTGCTGGTGTGCAACGATCGACGCAGTACTCTGTTTCCGACAATGAACTCTATCTCTCGGCCAAACACTCCAAAAATCTCCAAAATACTCCAACATCTCCAATTCAGCTCCAAACCTGATTATACCTGTAAAAGACTCTAAAAGAACACAAAAAGACACTAAAACACACTTATATCATGGTCTAAAACTAGTAAAAACCATGATATATCAACTCCCCCACACTTAGCCTTTGCTTGCCCTCAAGCAAAACAGAGAACTAAAGCATGGTGAAGAGGTTTGAAAACTCTTCAGAAACTCATTTCATCCTAGAAGCTACAACACTCAGATTCCCCTTAGTAAACCACTGAAAGAATCAATCACAGGATATCAAGACCAACATGTACTTCCCCCACACTTAGCAACTGTCCTAAGTAAACTCCACAATCACATTCAAGCATTCAAATTCTCCCTACTGACTTCTGCAAGTATTTAAGTGCGGTCTCACCTAAGGAGTATCGATCAAAGGGCACATGGATTCTTACCTTATCAGCTCTAGACCACCATACTATCTTTCTCTAGTCCCTTTCTTCTCTTTTCCCTTCCTTAACAACTGATTTTTCCCACATTGGGTATCATTTTTTTTTTTATCAGTGTTCTTCCCGTTATGGGGTGTACTTTGGACACATTCCATGGATCGCACAGGAGGTAATAGGGGTCTCTACCACTCCCGTGACCACTTCGGAGTTACTAACTCATCCTCAGTTTATTATCTCTTTTTTTTTTTACTTTATGGAAGGGGAGAAGGGAACTAAATAGGATAGGTTGACAGGCTGTGACAGAACTAACAAGGGGATCCGACACAAAGTATACCAAGCCCTTAGGTGAGAAATCTAAGTCAATATTAAGGTTGAAGTCAGTAAAAGGATCCTCTGATACCTGAAGTGATGTGGGTGTTCCCAGTAGGTTGATCTGTGTCTGAGTTTTCTAATAGTCAGAGATAGATCCTGCAACTTCATCCCAATAGTTACTTAAGTTCCTGCAAGTGCTATAAATCTTCTAAAAAATTCACTGTTTCTTACTTAAACAATTTTGACTCAATAAAACAAAAAATTTGAAAAATGAACTGACTCTTAAGAAAACAAAAAGATAAACGTCAGTAGCACCTCCTCCACACTTAAGACACATTGTCCCCAGTAGTGTCAAGCGAAGGATCGGTAAAAAGAAATAAAAATTGTTAATGGTTTGTTGAGTTCTGTCGGGTTACTTATGTCGCTCAGGCATCGATCGTTGCACTAAGTGCATCGACCGCAACGATCGCTGCAATGCGATTCCGATCGTGTTGTGACGATCGACACAGAAGTGCGTCGATCGACGCACTGCGAATTTGTCCGGGACCTGCAAACATAAACTCACCAAAACCAAAAACAAACGTAAAATCCTAACAAAAACACCAAAAATTAAGTAGAAAAACACCAGTACCTAATGGTGGGTTGCCTCCCACCCAGCGCTTGTTTAAGGTCATTAGCTTGACCGGTCGAACAAGATTTTTCAGGCACCAGGAGATCCTGACAGAGACTTTTTCTGTCTCTGTTCAAGTCTCCTCATCCAAGGTGGCGAGTAGGCTGTTGCAGAATGCTCATGTCCAAGAAAGGATGGAGTAAAATGTGCTCCAGGATCTACAATCACAGTGTCATCCGGCTGCTCATCATCTGCATCCATGATGGTGAATGTCTGCCCATCTATCAGTGGTCTTCGCAGCTTATCCATCTCATAACGCAGCGGCTCATCTCCCAGATGGAGGTCTATCAAGCTGTTTCTAACATCAATTACCGCTCCTGCTGTAGCCAAAAATGGTCTTCCAAGTAGCAATGCTTCATCCGGATCACAATCATATTTCAGCACTAGGAAGTCTGTTGGAACTAAGTAGTTTCCAACTCTCACTGGGATGTCCATAAGGAGTCCTTCAGGAACTCGTATAGACTGATCAGCTAGGACAAGAGAGGTCCTAGTAGGAGTAAAATCTAGCATACCCAGCTTCTCTGCCACAGAGTATGGCATCAAACTTCCAGCAGCTCCTAAGTCACACAGAGAGCGCCTAAAACTATCCTCAAAGATTGAACAATTAAGCACAAAGACTCCAGGGTCTGGCAGCTTCTTCGGGATCTTGGTCAGCAGAACATCACTAATATGCTGAGGAACTATAATCACCCAGTCTCTCAGCTCTTCATCTAAAGGCAGCATCTTATTCAAGTACCTCTGCACACATGGATGATAACGTGGATCATCAGAAGATGGAATTTCTTCCAATTCTTCACCAATCTCCTCTAGCTTCTTAAGCTCTTTAATTTCCTGCTTAATCACTTCAGACACTGAGGAGTGTTGTCTAACGATCTGCGCATAGATTTCCTGTTGAGAAATCTCAGAGACTCCAGAGAATAAGCCATCTAGCTCCAACTCTGCATCAATACCATTATCATTCGGCAAGTCTGTCTGTTCACGACCTGCATCGATCGACACTAGGTGTGTGTCGATCGTTGCAACACTGCAGTTTTTACCCGAGAGTTTTTCACCAAAATCCGAGATTTCTTCTTCCTTCACCAATTCAGCTGTACTTAGCTCAAATTTTTGACCTAGGTGAGATCCATCATTAATGTACACATACCAGGCCTTAATATGAGTGTCTGCTACTCCTTTTCCCTTCATTGAACTGGAAATCTGGTTCACCTGAGTATCCAACTGCTTCATGTGAGTGTTCAGGGACTCAAACTTCCCATTGAGGTCTTCATAGACAGCATCCAACTTCTTGTTGCAGTCCACATTACTCTTGGTCTGACTCTCCATTAGTTGTTCCATCATAGCTTCTATTCTACTCTCATGAGCTGTAGGTGCAGGAGGAGTCTGATAAGATGAAGATCCATAGGTTCTCTGAGTACCTTGTCCAAAGGTCTTCTGAAAACCACTAGTCTGTCCAGAATTAGATGAGTTGCTGTTGAAAGCACTTTTCTGTCCTCCATTGAAAAATCTGTTTCCCTGTTGATTACCAAATCTATTACCTTGGAATCCAGATCCTCCTATGTAATTCACATCTTCCTCCTGAGTGTCCTCCTCAGTTTTAATTACCTCTACATCTTGGGCAAAGTGAACAACTTTCTTACCTGCTAGGAGATTGCAAACTGTGTCCAGCCTAGATCTAATATTAGCTATGTCAGAATTCTCTACACTTCCACCAGATTTCTTCCTCCTCTCATCCATAGTCTTGCAACTGTTGCTGCCTACTAGGTTCTCAATCAACTGCTTAGCTTGTGCAGGAGTCCTGGTGTTGAAGTTAGCATTACTGGAGTTATCCAGTGCAGACTGATATGGAAGATCTATGCCTCTGAAGAAGATACCAATCAACTGAACTTCAGTAAATCCATGGTGTGGGCAGTCACGCTGGTACTGCTTAAATCTCATCCAGGCAGCTTTTAAAGGCTCCACAGCTCCTTGGAAAAAGGTGAGTATGTCCTGTCTGGACTGGTCTGAACGCGCATCATCATAGAAATGACGCAGGAACTCACTCTTCAGGGCTGCCCAAGTAGTATACTGACCAGGTGCCAACTGCTTTAGCCATGCACTAGCGTCTCCAGCAAGACTGTGCGGAAAGAGCTTAAGGAACAGATAATCCGGGCAGACTCCATCATACTTCATGCCAGTGATTATGTCCTCAAACTGATCAATGTGATCCATAGGCTGCTCCGTTGGGTAACCATGAAATGCATTCTGTCTCATCAGCGAGTAGTAGATGGTTTTGATCTCAAAATCATTTCTCTCAAAACTAGGAAGCACTAGAGCTGACCGGTTTGCATGAAACTCGTCCGGTCTGTTGTAGTCAGCTAAAGTCCTCTCATGAACAACCATCTCTCTGCCTTGAGCTTGTGCCTGCGGTTGTGGTTGTGGCTCAGGAGGGTCAGGGATGACATTCCCTTCAGCATCAACCCATTGAAAAGCAGCATTGTATGGGTTATTATCTCGGTCCCTCAGAGTACCTTGAGCATCGTGTTCTAGAATCAAACGTTCTCGCACCATCCTTTCTCTTCTTTCTCTTCTGTTGGTTCTCTCTAGACGTCCAAGTTCTTCAAGTCCGAGATTAACTAAGCTCGAGTTTGGATTACTTCTAGTTTTCTGCGTCTGCATAAACTGTCTGTAATCGTCCAGAAACGATCGATGCTAACAGTGCAACGATCAATTCAATCTCAAAATCGCCTAGTGACGATCGACACAAGGGTGCAACGATCGACGCAGTGCGAAATCGGTACCTGCGACAGAGAGAAAATAGAGAAAATTAGTAACTAAAAAAAAATAAAAACGAAAAGAAAACGAAAAATCCTAGTAAAACCCTAGGCTCGAGGCTATCGAAGACTCTAAGAGTCCCCGGCAACGGCGCCAAAAACTTGATAGGGTGTAAGTTTTAATCCTATTCTACTGCAAGTGCACAGTTCAGTGATTGTAGTATATAGGGTATCGAATCCACAGAGACTCTGGTTTCGATAGCTAAAGAACAAGGAATTAAACTAGGAAGAAAGCAATGTGATGTAAATAAAAGCAATGCGAGAAAGTAAACAAAAAGCAGAGATTGTTGGTTGTGAAAGCAAGTTATTAAAAGCGCTAAGTCTAGGGCGTTCTCAGGAAATCAGACAAGCAGACAATTCATTCAGCAAGGATCTAATTAAGCACAGTTCTAGAACTCAAAACACAGATATAGAACTAACCAAATTCCTTTGCGATAATTCTCTAAGTCTAAGTGCAGCAAACCAAACTTTCGTTTGCGAGAACTAACAGATTAAACCAGCATTAATTCCAAGTTTGATATGTTCACAATTAACCTAAACCAAACTTTCGTTTGCGAGAAGTTTAATTGCTCAACCTAAATAGTTCAGATTCCTAAACCACACTTCCGTGTCGTATTTAGCAACCTAAGATCTAGATTCTAATTGATCAGGTTAGAACTAGCTTTAAGCACAATTAGATTGAAGAACAGATATAGTTATGAATCCTTAACTGAATTAAACAAGTCTAGCAAGTCATGAAATCCTATGTGAGAAACCCTAAACCTAACTAGGAATCTACTCAGACATAGATAATGAAAACATAATCATATGAAGAATAAATTGCATAAAAGATAATAAAGAATTAAAGGGGTTCGAAATCTTCTCCAAATACAGATGAGGTAAAGGTTCATATCAGCCCCAAAAGCTCTAAAAATCCTCTGCTCTTAATTATGAAAGCGTATCTAATTAAAACACCAAAAACTCAATAATATAGGTCTAATCTCGGCCAGGGGCTTCTTTGTAAATATCAGGAACTTCTGGATCAGAGTGCAATAACTTTGACTCTTCATAAACCGCCGAGTTTTGGCCCATCTCGCTGGTGCAACGATCGTTGCTGGTGTGCAACGATCGACGCAGTACTCTGTTTCCGACAGTGAACTCTATCTCTCGGCCAAACACTCCAAAAATCTCCAAAATACTCCAACATCTCCAATTCAGCTCCAAACCTGATTATACCTGTAAAAGACTCTAAAAGAACACAAAAAGACACTAAAACACACTTATATCATGGTCTAAAACTAGTAAAAACCATGATATATCAGCCGGTCAACTCGACGGTCAGCGGAGAATGGGAAAGGGGCGTTACAAAAAGGTGGTATCAGAGCATGGTTCGCCATGGGTTTCGAAGCTATTCATTTCTGAGTGTTTCCCGTGTTTTATCGAGTCAAAATTTTGTCTTACCCAAGCATCCATTAGGAAACCGAGCCGCGTCTGTAAATTCGGGGTTGGGATGGCGTAGGAATTTGTATTATCTGTACTAATGTTTATTTGTGTTTTTGTTTGCAGTCAGCAGCAGTGTGTCCCTGGACGGATTGTGTGTGGGTGTGTGCATAGTGTGGGAGATTTCAGCGAGCAGTATGAGTCATCGTCGGATGACAACGGAAGTGTATCGAGCTCAATTAGAGCAGCACCAGGCGAGTCAGAGAGCACAGCCTGGACAGTCACAGGGTTCTCGGATATCTGATCGACCACCGGTTTTTTTGCGAGTGCAGCAGGGAGCTCGAGCAGCCGCCGTAGATTGGAGGCCGTTGCCTAATCCATTACCTCCAGCTCTACAGGACGACGTAGGTACCTCAGACCCATTCGCAGGGAAGATGGGATTCTTGGGATATGCAGTCCATGGATTGCCACCATTACTGCCACAGTTAGAGGCGCCTATGGTACTGCCAGTGATTCAGCCACCGATGCTCGAGGCGCATGATGCGCCGGTACCGTTTAGCCTACATGAGTCAGATTTCGTCCCGCTTAGTGGGGAGGACTTTATGGTTGATCCGTTACATGCAGCAGTCGACATGGATATGGAGCCGATAGACCCAGAGCAGCATCTGTATTGGCAGCAGCACGTTGATGGGCAGATGGCGATACTCGGGGATGTTCTAGAGCAGCAGATTGGACTGCACCATCAGCCCGATCCACAGCCAGGATCGCCTCGTACACCACTTGATAGGTTGGCATCATCGTCACCCAGCTCTACCGAGCTACTTTCTGCGACAGAGCCACTATCAGGGGCTGAGCCGATATCGATGTCGGAGAGGATACACAGTTTGAGCCTGTTACATCGCCAGGTACACCGCCGACTGAGTCAGTTGCGCCGCCAGAGACCCCACCAGCAGACACGCCGGACTCGCTACCCCCGATGCATGTACACCGGACGTGTAGCGCATGCGGAGTTCAGGGCTTCCACTTGTACTGGTGTCCACGACCCGTCGATCCACGTTATCGTGATCCATATTAGCCGGTGCCATGTCCCTATTACTGTCAGGTGTGTGGTATGGACGGTCTCCTCGCACCTATTTGTCTGAATGCGGGACCAGGACCGCGTATGTCAGACGCAGAGCTATATCGTGCCCCCTTGCCTGAGGGCTACCGACCCGGACTTAGTCGCCGATACACCGATCTCATTCCACAGCCGGTCATTCAGCCACCAGCCGCGCCGTTACCTGTAGCGCAGCCACCACTAGTTCAGCCACCGAGACCATCAAGGACTTGTAGGAGGTGTGGAGACGAGGGACATCGAGCATCTGTTTGTTCCCGTAGGTCTCGCTCAGTGCCAGTAGTTTGCCAGATATGTGGAGTTCAGGGTCATCGTGCATCCGAGTGTTTTCAGGATCCTTCTCCGGAGTTTGCTTCTTCCTGTCAGTTATGTGGTGCTTCGGATCACCAGGCGTCAGCTTGTTACCGTGGGCCACGCCCATCGCCCGTTACCATCTGTCAGCTTTGTGGTCGCTGCACGTTTGTGTCCGAGGGCAGAGCCGCAGCGAGTTGGAGCACCGTCCAGAGATGCACACCCACGACACCCTCCCGGCACACCTGCCCGTGGTTACCACCGCGAGCCGCGATGCCGCTTGTGTTGGGCATTTCGGTCGTGTTGGGGCTGTTAGGACTAGGATAGTTAGGCCACGTAAGTGTGGGCACTAACTATGTTGTTTTCTGTGTATCTAGATCGGCGATCTTCGCGTGTCGTTTCTGACATCTCCAGGGTATGATGGTACAATTTGGGGGTTATGGTGATGATGACGGACGTCTTGTTCTATTTCTGTTTTATCTATGTATTAAAAACCTCGAAACATGTGTTATGTCGTTTTGTATATATATATATATATGACGCAGAATGTTCAATTTATCATTATGGCTTGCGTAGTAATTGTTTGCATGCGTGTGATGGTTTTGGGATGCAAACGAATTACCATGTAAAGTCTGGTGATGGGCGGAGCTAACGACCGTTCATCATAACCTAAACCCAGACTAACGACATATCCGGAGCGATCTTGTGATTGCGTGGTTGTTTGTGGTAATTGTTTACTCTTGTGTTTATTGCTTGCGTGCTTTATCTAATGCTTGAGTGGCGCATTGGATAATTAGGGTTGTGTTTCGTTCGTTGATGTAGCGCTGTTAGGGTGCTAGTTTTCTTTTATGGCATGCATAGCATTTGAGAATTGTTGATGGTAGTGGTGAGCCATTCGATTGCTAGTTGAGTTTTGTTGGCTTGAGTAGTTTAACTTTTGTCGCAATCGTTAAGTTGTTATAAATAAAAGTGTTAGAACCTTTTCGTTTAAGGCTTTTAGCTAACTCGAGAATGGTTGTATTCGAGCGTCAATTCACGAGAGAGCGGAATTATAGAATATCGTTACTTAATCATGGGTAACCAGTGGGTACATGATTTACTAACTATATCTCTATGAGGAAGTGATATCGAGGGTTGGATTGGTTTGAATTTCACCGCTCCAGTGAAAGTTGTTGTGTTGAATGTAGGACAGAATGAACGATGCGATACGAATACGAGATCGAACCAGAACCCGAAAGCGAGATGGAGTGTAAAGGAGCCGTGAGACAAGTTGACCCGGAAAGTGAAGCAGTTGATATGGATCGTCAGTGGAAAATGTATCAGTGCAAAGCAACTGGAAGAACGAAGCTAATGGTATGATGAGTTAGCGACAAGATTTGAGGTAACGTCAGCGACAGTGTGGAAACTAAAGTGAAGCGATCGGTGTAATTGGAATGGAAGTATAACAAAGTCGAATTCAGAAATCATAATTCTTGGGAAGTGTTCGGGAAGGAAGAGGCCGTATCGGAAACCTAGTGGAGTTATTAGTATGGGTGGAGTTAGAGTCGTAAGAACGTCAGGTTGGGAATCAGATTCTTGAAGAGTGTCTCGGGGAGACAAACTAGTATCGGGAAGGACGTGGAAGTCGAAGCGAAGTGGGGAAGACAAAAGTGAGAATCAGAGCAAAGTAAATGTTTGTGGAAGATCGAGGTTCAAGAAAGATCAGTTAAAGAGAGAAGTGACACAGGGAAGCGGGACCAGAAATCGAGAAACAAAACTACAAATAAGTGGGAAGAGTAAAGAACAAATAGAGAAGTAGCCGAGTGAGTAGTACGGGAGACAATGGAAAGTTTGGAATGGGATAGCGAACCACCAGAGAGTATGGGAAGTGGATTCTGAGTGTCAGAGGTCAAGTAACAAGACGATGGTTTATGAGAAAGGAGCAGTAAAAAGGCGTAGTGAGGCAACTTGCGGGATTTGGTGCCGATTCAAAGTCTTTTGATGACGAAGAATTCGGGGACCGAATTCCTGTATGTGGGAAAGAATGTAATACACTGTATTCAAAAATGTGGTCAACGGGCAGAAGAAAAGTCAACAGGGGAAAAATTGTAATTTTACCAAACCCAGGGACAAAATGGTAATTTTGCCAAAGTTCGAGACGGAAACCGAGACGGCATTTTATAACATAAAGAACATTTACAAGACCAGAATTAGAAGAAACGGAGCAGATGTTATCAGGGTGGTCAACGGTCAACCGTCGGTCAACACTGGTCAACGCCGCGGTCAACGCCGGTCAACGCGTTGACTCCGGCCGGTTTTGCGTTTGCGGTTTGTGTACGGGTGTTCGGGAAGCCGCGGAGTTCGTATTCGGGTGTTCGGGAGGTTCGGGTTTAGTTCAGGGTCTCGGGGAGTCGTATCTGCATCCGTGCCGTTCATTCCGACCAATCACTGTGAGTCGGCTCAAACACCGTAGTTAGACGCATGTAGATCGAGAAATGGGAAACCGTAGAATTAGGGTTTGCATACCCGGATGTGATTTGATTGTGTTTGAGAACTGAATGGTTGGATTAACGATAAATCGGTTAGGGTTTAAGACGCATGTTAGGATTGTGTGAATTAAACGGATTAAACCTGTTGTGTGCCTCTAGGTTGTTAGAACTGTTGATTGTTGTATGCATATAGCCATGGCATGATAGGGCCGTATACGCCTTTATACGTATGTAAAGGACGATATTGAATGAATCTAAGTACGGGAATTAAGACAGAGTTAAAAATGGAAATAAACCTAACAAACATATAGTGTATGGACTGTTATCGGGGTTAGGTTTAATAAGAGTTTAAGAGAAGAATTGAATGAAGTAAATGAATGATGAGACGTCGGGGAGTATAGTAAGCTACTAGCTCCAAACAGACGGATCGGATATTTAATAAAAGATACTAAGGAAAGGTTAAGAAAAAGAGAAATGTTGTAATTGGTGAACCGTCGACGGATTAGCAATCCGCCAATCCAAGGTAGCGGACGTTAATAAGATGTGGGCCGTCTACGGATTAGCAATCCGCTAATCCAAAGTAGCAAATGTGAATTGCTTAAAAGACGCTAAAAACCCTAATATGCCTGATTGTGTGGTGATGATGATGTTGTGTGGTTGTGTGGTTAGTGCTATTGAGCTTTCGTGCAGGCCTGTTAATCCATCACAATTTAATTCCCAAGAAAACCATTTCTGGACTCTTCCTGACAAACTCAAGGCTACTAAATCCAGCTTGTCTTCCCCGCGAAACTTCCCCACGTAAAAGAATCTTTCCCCTTCCGTCAACCAAACGTACGGTTGTTTGCCATCGAACGTTGGCATTTCAATTTTCTTCAGCATGCTATCGCGATTTGCTAAGTTCAAATTCCCAACTCGATAACCTAACGGAATATCGTTCCGGTTATGTTCCCAGTCAGAGTTTCGTACCTGATGTTGAAATCGGAACGATTCCGGCTGAGTATGTTGTTGCGGAATGTGCGATCCTCTCGATTGATCAAGATTCTCGATCATTGACATCATCTTGTTGAGCTTATCATCTATATCTGTAAATCGCGATTCCGTCTCCGTTTTAGCCGCACACAGCTTCCGTAAACCTCCATGTAAGACTTCGACGCGTTGACCGGCGTTAACCGCGGCGTTGACAGGCGTTGACCGCGGCGTTGATCGGTGTTGACCGACGGTTGACCGTTGACCGTTGACCACCCTGAGAACATCTGCTCCGCTTCTTCTAATTCTGGTCTTGTAAATGTTCTTTATGTTATAAAATGCCATCTCGGTTTCCGTCTCGAACTTGGCAAAATTACCATTTTGTCCCTGGGTTTGGTAAATTTACAATTTTTCCCGTGTTGACTTTTCTTCTGCCCGTTGACCACATTTTTGAATACAGGGTATTACATTCTTTCCCACATACAGGAATTCGGTCCCCGAATTCTTCGTCATCAAAAGACTTCGAATCGGCACCAAATCCCGCAAGTTGCCTCACTACGCCTTTTTACTGCTCCTTTCTCATAAACCATCGTCTTGTTACTTGACCTCTGACACTCAGAATCCACTTCCCATACTCTCTGGTGGTTCGCTATCCCATTCCAAACTTTCCATTGTCTCCCGTACTACTCACTCTGCTACTTCTCTATTTTTTCTTTACTCTTCCCACTTATTTGTAGTTTTGTTTCTCGATTTCTGGTCCCGCTTCACTGTGTCACTTTTCTCTTTAACTGATCTTTCTTGAACCTCGATCTTCCACAAACATTTACTTTGCTCTGATTCTCACTTTTGTCTTCCCAACTTCGCTTCGACTTCCACGTCCTTCCCGATACTAGTTTGTCTCCCCGAGACACTCTTCAAGAATCTGATTCCCAACCTGACGTTCTTACGACTCTAACTCCACCCATACTAATAACTCCACTCTGTTTCCGATACGGCCTCTTCCTTCCCGAACACTTCCCAAGAATTATGATTTCTGAATTATGATATGCGATTTTAGGTTTTGGCGGGAAAACATGATTTGAAGGGAAAACACGATTTTAGGTTTTGGCGGGAAAACATGATTTTACGGTTTTGGCAGGAAAACATGATTTTACGGTTTTGGCGGGAACACACGATTTTACTGTTTTGGCGAAAAATGCGATTTATGATTTTGGAGGGAAAACAATATTTTACGGTTTAGACGGAAAACACGATTTTATGTTTTGGTGGGAAAATGCGATTTTACGGTTTTTGCGGGAAAACATGATTTTACGGTTTTGGCAGGAAAATATGATTTTACGGTTTTGGCGGAAAATATGATTTTACAGTTTTGGCGGAAAATATAATTTTACGGTTTTAGAGTGAAAACACGATTTTAAGGCTTTAGCGGGAAAACACGTTTTACGTTTTTTGCAGGTAGACATGATTTTATGGGTATGACGGAACAATATGACTTTATGGTTTTCACGAGAAAACAAGATTTTACGGTTTTGGCGGGAAAATATGATTTTGTGGTTTTGATTGAAATATGATTTTGTGGTTTTGAAGAGAAAAACTATATTAATGAGAAAGTCAAAATGTCAAGATGAGAAAATATATTAAATTTGGTTTAGTGAAATTGGTTTAGAATTTGTCTTGATTATTTTTGGTTTATACAATTAATTTAACTTTATGTTGGTTATAGCTTTTGTTGGTTTGGATATGTATAACTCATCCTCTATTTGAATCCAAACCATTTTCAACCCAACTCATTAAATTTGTTTATCCATTTTATCCATTAATCTATTTATATCCAATATTTTTATTCATTAGAGTCTATGGTTTGGTTTGGATTGGGTTGATCTATTACGCCATTTACAAACAGCATAATGGGTACACCAGTTCGACATCCGGGAATATCAAACTACCTACCTATGATGGAAGCTCGGATCCTCAACAGTACCTAACGGCTTTTAGCATTGCAATGGGACGAGCCTAGTTCTCTCTCGAGGAACGCGACGCCGGTCTCTGCCAACTCTTCCTCGTGAATTTAAGTGGTACCTCCCTCAACTGGTTCTCACGTCTAGAGGCACACTCCATCGATAGCTATCACCAGATAACAACCAGCTTTCTTAAACACTACTCCATGTTCATCCAAGAAGGGGCCTCAAGCGCCGACCTATGGGCGATAAGCCAGGTACCGAAGGAATCTCTCATGTCTTACATCGACAGATTCAAAGTCATCGTTTCCAAAATCTCGGTGACCGACAACGAGGGACTCCCAGCACTACGAAATGGACTCTGGAACGAATCACTGTTTCGCAACGAATTAGCCTTAAATAAACGGCAAACTCTCAAAGATGCCCTTCACCGAGCGGCCATCTTCGTCGAGATAGAAGAAGAGAAGGAACTACCCGCCCAGAAATTTGGATATGAAAAACCTTCAAAAGGGAAAGAATCGACACCAGAATACGTCGATCCGTGCCAACATTACAACCAATAATACAAAAACTCAAAGAAATAAAGCAAGAAAACAACGACGTACTATGTCAACGAGCACGACCAATTGAGTAACCTGCAGAACCGGACGCGAAACAAAAACGCTAATACAAGCGACAAATAAAAGTCTTTCTACGCGTATCACCAAAGGTTTGGACACGACACTAACGAATGCCGCCACTTGCGAAACCTTCTGCTCAGGGAATACCAAAAAGGAGACACCACGAAATATGCAATTAACGCATGCCAAAAACCAAGTAACGCAACATCAATTAAGGGACGACGACAGTCGAGTCCAGCTCGTTTGAGGAAAAAGGAAGAAGCAAGGAAACACACAACATGCATAACAAAACAACGCCGACACCTAATCACATAAATGAGCTCGAGACAACGATAAGGAAGTAACACCCTCACAAAGGAAGCGCATCAACATGATAATGGGAGGATCCACCAACTGTAGCAACTCAACACGCTCTATAATGGCATACAACCAAAAAGTAAGTGCCCGACCAGAAGGAGAAAGAAGTCAGACCAACAAGCCAAGCAACAGAGGCAAAATCACTTTCACCACGAAACACGAAGAAAAGATGGGTAAGCCACACAACGATCTGCTCGTTATTAAGCTCAAGATAGGTAAGCACGAAGCGAATAAATCCTTGATCGATACCGGAAGTTTGGTCAATCTCATCTTTAGAGAAACCTTGCAAAGAATAAAACTCGAAAATATACGGTAAAGCGGTCAAAAAGAACCCTCACCAGCTTCGACTACGAAACGACAACCACAATCAGAACGATTAAGCTGCCGATACGCACCAGACGAGTAACTTCCTCGTCATAGATCGACCTGCGACCTACAATGCGATCCTCGGAACTCCCTGGATCCACGCAATGAAAGCAGTCGCTTCGACTTATCATCAGTGCGTCAAATATCTGACCTCAGAAGGAACCTTCACGATCTCGGGAAGTCGGGGACCTCAGAAACCAGTTCTTCAAACGAGCACGAAGCATTGGCAACCCCCAGAAAACAAGTAGCCGCAGACATAGAATCAAAGCGGCCAGACGGGACGCTAGGCCCCTCGAAAACTATCTTAACAAGCTCCGGCTTCATCCTCACTCTCGAGCTCGCTCGCAACGCCAAGATCCGACTTCAACAATCACGTCGGGTTCATCAACAAAAGCAGCAGCAACTCAAGGTTTGGACCTATAAGTAGGATCTCCTTTCGCTCTTATATAAAAGAAAACGAGCTCCGGCTCCAAAACTTGTAGAAAAAAAAGAACTACGTTCGACTTGATCTCTCCTTCGAGAGTACGTAGGCAGCCCTTACGAGGTTCAGTCACCCTTATATTTCAAAACTAAGAATATTTTTTTCTTAAGAACATACTCGAACTTCCTGAGATGCTAACATCGACATTCTGGCCAAATGATCTATCTAACTAAACGTGTCCCAAGACACAGTGGCATCGCGCCACGTTGTCAATTTCGATAACCTTAAAAGCCGGGGCCAGACCCGCATAAGTCCTTTAGAATAAGTTGTATAAGATGAACCCCCTTCACATAACCAAAATTCAAGGACTTCACAGGATAAGCCGAGCATGTACTCGCACCTAAAAAGCTGAAAATGACAAGATAAGCCGAGCCCAAGCTCGCACCTACAAACATTTGTAAAAAGACGAACACAACTTTGTAGTCAAAGATCAAAAATAGGATAAGCCAAGACCAAACTTGCCCCTAGTAAAATTTACAAAGCCAAATGCCACTTCGCACACAAAAGATTAAAAAAAAACGGGATAAGCCAAGACCGAACTTGCCCCTGATAGCGTCTACAAAAAGGAACACAACTTTGATGGAGGAAAAAGAAAAGCCGAACAAAGCTTCGCATCGACAAAAATGGAGGAAGGAACAAAGCCGAGCTAAAGCTTGCACCCACAAAAAATCAAGCTCAAAAGTCGCACACACAAACGCCTTCAGAGGGCAGAACACGATGAATTAAAGCATTCACTCATACCTATACACCACCTCACATATCCTTACAAAAAAGAGCAAGAGGGAGGAAGAAACAACTCAACAATAAAAGCACGATCCAATCACAGTAAAAACGGAAGAATCTCTTCGTATTCATTCTTCGCCAGTACACAAAAAGAAGTACAGCACATAAAACAAAAGAAAGAAACATACGAAGAGCTGATTTCTTGAAAGACGATCACGCTAACACCGAGAATCTTTGTTGAAATCCACCAGCGCAAAGACCAGGCGACCTCCTTTCCCACGAAGAAGTCTAGGAAGCACTTCGTGATATCCATAAAGGATCGTCGAGCCCTTGGCACGTAAACATTACACGAGCTTCCTAAGGGCATATGCCGAACCACGGCCTCCAAGGAAAATCCTACCATAAGCTAATGAGGATCTCCCTGTGAAGAAAAACAAAAGGGGAAAGAGTCGAACCGGCGAATTCCGAACAAGAGACAAAGAACTCAGGAGAAAACACTTACACGAAAGGCAGCATTCGCACCAATGGAACAAGCGGCATACGTTACTGAAAAGAATGACGCATCGGACCCACCCAAACGAAGGGTCCGCACACCGCCTATAACACCAAAAGGACCAACAAGGCTCCTCAAAGGATTGACCATACCAACAAGTCATTTCAAACTCCCGACCTCGATCCTACTAAAGTACCCGACTCACAAAAAAGAAAACTGAAAACCAGATGCTTTCTCCAAGAAAGAGAAGTAAATTGCGACGAAAACAGAAGGAGAAAGGTATACATTTATAAAAAGTAAAAAGCAGCAGTTACCAAGAAAGCGATAAATGCGCTGCACCAACCACCAATGCAACATTAAACAAGAAACAACGGTTTCTTTTCCAAAGGAAATGCTGAACAGATGTCAAACGACAACGCTGAAGAGTCCTCGAAACTAAAAACATTCTAGACCTAACAACAAAACAAGGCAAGCGGAAGCACGGCCCGAGCATTCGCCAGCCCGTATTTTTGTTTAAAGGGAAGGAATGGAGTACTAACCTAGAGAAGAATAAAGGGCGATCTAAAGCAAAGTCCCAAAGGCCGATCACACCGGTAAAACATGTTTACAAAAAGAAAAATCAAACAACACAACACAACGTAATACAAAGTTCATTTGGAAATCCCAAGAGCACATCTCGGCGGTATAAGCACAGAGTTCGTTCCTTCCGGACAGTCCACCGGTTCTTCCAAATACACGTCATCATACTCCGGGTCGTCAAGCAGAGTCATGAAAAGATCCTCCTTTCTAAGAACAGGCACGCTCATAGTAGCCAGGTCGGCTCACAAGCGAGTATCATAATCTCTGAGTTGATCAAAGCGAGCAGAAGGAATCCCAATCCCCTCCTCTACAAGAAGCTGAAAAGCACCAAGCAGAGCTATAACTTGATGCAACTCTAGCAACTTGTTCATCACTAAGATATCCTCCTTTCTCTCCAGCCTGGCCTTATAAAGACGCTCAGAAGCTTTCATATGAATCTTCCGCCTCTCGGAAAGGATGGCTTCTTCGTTTAAAGATCGAAGCCATTCACACTCGGACCTAAGAGACTCAATTTAGGACTTCAGGGAACTGACCTCCCCCTTATTTTCATCTTGAGATTTCCACCGTTCTTCCTCAAGCCCGGATATCCGGCCCCTTAGCTCGGATTTCGCGACATCAGCTTCAGAAAGCTTCCTTTGCACATCCTTAGGCTCCAGCAAGGACTGTCGCAAGCTTGCGACCTTCCCCTTAAGACCCTCCTCTCAGAATCGGGAGACTCGAAGATCCGCTGCGTAGGACCCTCTGAGGCAGTTAAGATCAGCGAAAGCCTGGAAAAATACAGAAACATAAGAAAAAATGCCCAGAAAGCCGCACAAGAAGAGTCAACAAAACACTCATCATCTCAAAATTATGACTCATATCTTACTAAAGCCGCGGCTGTGCATCCGATCAACATGAACCATATCATGACTAGGTTCCAAACTAAAGTACTGAAAGAAATTAGTTCAAGAAAGCCGATCATGGATAATCTAATCCGGTCCATTGTGACGATACGTGAACGAATAATCCACCACCTTTGGGTCGCGTCCCTCCAACAGTTTTTTCACCCGAATTTCCACGGCACGATCAAGAGCGATCTTGACACGCAAATCAATGCAGCCTCCGACACGATCCAATTCCTTAGCGGACAAACCAAACCCAACAAATCAGTGGATACATCATCCAACTCCGATCTGTGTCTCTTCTTATTCGGCAGATTATCATCCCTATCGGCACCAGAATCCTCACCGGCTTCTTCAGAAAGGATGGCGTCATCAGAAACAAAATCCTCATCGTAATCAACCTCATCCTCTTCGTCACCAACCTCATATACGTTGGAAGTTTGGTCTTCCTGGGCGACCGCTTTCTCCTTCTCAACTTGATGAGAGGGAGTCGATGGTTTATCAATCACCTGCTCGACCGGCTGAACAACGCAAGCGTCCTCAATAAGAACGAGAACCAGAGGATTATTGGGGACAGTCGCGAGAACCCTCAAGACTTAATTCGGCAACTCAATCCTCCTCCTATTCATCTTCCAGACCTTAAAAGAAGAAGGTAGAAACGCACCAATCACTAAGTAAGACTGAAGAACCCACCTCAGGACACATAACATCTCAGATACCAAAAGAAGAAAAGCAAATATCGAGACAAATCGAGACATATCTATTCGAGAGAAATTAGCGGCAAAAGCACGAGTCCAGCTGCCAAAACCCCAATGATAAAACAACAGACGACAACACCAAAGACCCGAATCAAAGGAAAAGGGTCACTAAGAACAACGATTCGACAAAGCAAATACGAATCAAAAATTACAGAAAAAGCCATTACCTGAGAAAGATGACGGGAACTAAAGAGACGAAGATTCGGAAAAAGGGTTTCTATAGAAGCTATAAAAAATCGCGTCATCCGCGATTCGCGTTTCTTCATTCCCCTAAAGCCGCGAAAGAGTCCAACGGCCCAAATGGCGCCGATCCACCAGACGAGTCGACCAGACTTCTGCCTGACTTAAATGCTCAAAAAAAAATTGTCGTCTCCGACCCGAGCCGAAGATCGCCGAACTCGGGGGGGGGGGGGGGGTTAATTTTTAGATATTGGTTTATCACACATTCATAAGCGCATTAGAAATCTTGCCATCTCATCATAAACATTTCGGCCCAACGATCAAGCCCGCTAAGGAGTCAAACGGCCCAACAAGAAGTCAGACCTTTTACACTATAAATAGACCCTTGCACTCTTCATTTTTCGGGATCTTGTAACTTGTGAAGGCTCCGAGCTACACATATAAAGCAACGAGCTCGAGCAACATTTAGGGAGCATAGCTTCCAACCCCACTTAAAATTTTCCACCTCGTCCATCATGTTCATTGTTCGGCTTCGGCCTTATTACTAATAAGAACAGTTTCCAACCCCCACTTAAAGTTTATTCTCACCTCGTTAGTTCGAACCCCTTTGATCATAACTCGAGTTCTTTGGACTAGATTAAAATTTTGTAACAACATTTGGGAATATTAATATCTAGCTTTTTTTTGGTTGATTGATTTGTTGGAGAATCAGTCCTTAGACAATATTTTTGTCCTGTCTGTGGTGATGGACGAGGTTAAGAACAGTAACAGATCTGTTTATGATAGAATTAGAGCACTCAGCAGCAATCCAGCGAAAGCAATTCTAAGTTTTTTTCCAATCATGTCCACAAGTACGATGTTTTTTGAATTTTGGGCTTTTAGATTGCTTAAATTATAGATAAAGAATTTGGAATTAAATGACTAGGATATATGCTGTCTGGTGATACTTTGATTAAAACATTTAACCTTAAATATTTGCTAGGTCTGATTCAAGTGAAGAAATTGAAGAGACCATCAGTGCTTGAAGCGAGAGAGGTCATACAAATTTACAATTTCTCTTAGTTTTATTTACCTTTCTATTATCTTAGCTCATTTGGATATAGTATTGTGTTTCTTTTGTTTGATTGACTACATCGATATACATTCATTAAAGTTCAGACTTTTTTTTTTACCAGTATGAGATGCTCAAGAGAAAAGCTGAAAAACTGACTTTCAACAAGTAATAAAATTCGGAAGGAGAAGATTTCTCTGCAATTATCTGATGTCGCTATGTTATTTTAAGATTTGACCGGCAAGATATTTAGTTTAAGATTTAATGTTAAATTAGTCATGTTTTGATAATGATGATAATGATGACTGTATAAGATATTTTTTGGAATATTATGAAAATAATTTTTGAATTAATTTTCAAATATTGTTTCTAATTTAAATCAAAATTGATTAGAAACTACAAATAATGTTATAAAATAATATGTATATAACTTCTCAAACAAAAGTTATCACAACGTATATCAACAATAGAAAAGAGAAAATATTGGCTGATCTACATATATTTGCCGATCTACATAACTTCTCAAACATAGGTGAATAATATTATAGCACGGATGAAAACGCAATTACATATGGTCGATCTATTATAATTGGGACAAACATAGTCATTTCAAAAACGCTATGTGAACTAAAAATAACTATTTTTACTGTAGTGTTTTTTTGTATATGTTTAAAGTGAAGAATTAGTTAATGAACTTGGATTAGAAAAAAAAAGTAAGTGTATTTTTTTTGGTACAGCCCATCGTCAAATAATGCTAAAAACACGTGAATGTTGTCAATAGAAAGAAAAAGGCAATAATATAATAGATTTATATTCATAACTAAAATTTATATCATTTATAATTTTAGAACATGACTAATTAAATGAGTTAGTTTGTAACCAAATACCAAACTATAATACAATTTAAATAGTTAAATAAATTCAAAGATATTTATTTTTTAAATATAAAACCCCCAAATAAAATTGTTATCAAAATTTAAATAAATTATATTCGTTTACAAAATAATATATGCTTTAGCTGGTAATTTGCTATAATTTTACAAAATATAGATATAATAAGGGAAATCACATTTTAAACCTTCAAAATTGAATCTACTAACACTTTAAAACTTAAGACATTTGCACTCATATTTTAAATCATTAACATAAAATAACTCACATATGTTATTTTCAGAGTAGGTCATTTGTTTGCACCATCAAATAAATTAACAAAATAGTTAATTCCATATCAAAAAAGTAAATGTTTGTTAGAATAATAGAAACATACTTATTAATATATAAAATACCATTTTAAACATCTTATCCTTTAAAAGTAAAACCAGACTTTTCTCTCTCACCTCTATTTCGCTCCGACCTCTCAATAGCCACACCATCTCATCTCTCTTCGTTTTCGACCGTCGGTTCGCCGGCGGTCGGGTTACTTTTGATGTACTATAGTTGTTCTGTTTTTGTTTCAATCCTTTGTGTTTTGCTTTTTATATAAATCTTCCGATTGGATCCTTCTATATCAGATTCTATATTTCCAGTTTGTATTGGAGTCGGCTTTTCCGGTTGTCTGTGCTGGATTTTCGTTCCTTCCTCTAGCTTGTTTCCTCTTAGATCCGACATGGAACAATATGATTTTCTTTGTCGCTGCAGCTTGAGTTCGTGTTCGTTGGCGGAGTAATTTCTTCATCGACCTACCGGCGAATAATTCCGGTGGACTTCTTCTAGCGCAAGATGGAGCTTTTGCATCTGAATAGGATTCGAGATGAGAAACTATGAGTTTCTGGTACTTCTCCCTGTGCGGTCACATCGGGAGTTGCCGCGCTTGCATTAGATAATTCTGGAGTGCAGGATTCCGGCGAAAGCTTTTAGAGTCCGGCGGTGGCACGACGTCGTCTCGTGGAGCGGCAAGTGTCAACGTGTCAAACATCCCTCCTCTTGCGTGTCTCGGCTAGAACATATGGCCTTTTCTGATCACATCACCGATCACTAGATTGGGTCAGTGATGGGCTTTTCATTTTATTAAAAGTGTAAACGAGAAAGACTGGACTTTGTACTTTTGCGTTTCTAGCCCATTGGGCTTTAGTAATAAAATTGTTGCCGACAAAAAATACTTATTAATTATAACTTTTCAACAATTAATTAAGAAAAAAATCTGATTAAATGAAAATTAAATGCCAGTTTTCTGGGGTTTTTATTGTTAGGCTAAAAATCGAGTTCGCATGTTAGGTTTGTTGGACTCTCGATCAGTGCAGAGGTAAGTGATTCCGAATTCACATCTTGAGACCTTGTATCGGCGCAGGATCTGATGAAATCACTGGCAAGTAGTTTAATTTCTAGTCTCTATTGGCATTTTTGGGTTATGTGTCGATTGCGAGTCTTCTGAGTCAAGCCTCACATATACAATACAGTTACTCATTGCCAAGTCAAAAGCTCAGCTTAAAGAAAGAGGAACATGACGAATGAGAAACTAAGAAAAGAAACATCACTGAACCACCAAAAAGACTAACAATGCCCAAAAAGAAAAGAACTGTTAAATTATGGATAATTATCCATTCACTCAACAACTTTCTCCACTCTATTTACCAACTCTCTCCACTCTATTTTCACCAAATCTTATCACCATCACAATATTTTACTATTATTTTCTATTATAAATATGTGAATTCTCTCATTATAAAACTCACTCTAAAATCAATAAGATCATCTATCTTTCTCTCTTAAGATCATATTATCTCTCAAGATATATAAACATATATATATATCTTATACAAATTTCATAAATAATTCATAACACGTTAGCAGCACGACGCTCTACCGATCCATTCAAACACGTCATCCAATCGCTTCTCTCACCACCGACTTACCGTCCGATCAACCATCGACTTACCGTCCGATCATCCACCGATTTACCGTCCGACGTACCGTCTTAATTTTACTATTCACTACCACAAAGGTGAAATTATTTTTAAATTAACTTTAAAATTATTTTTAAATTTATCTGAAAGGTAAGCGATGCTTTCTCAACTATCTTAATTCATGCTTTTAAATTTCATGCTTTTAAATTTCATGCTTTATTCATGCTAAATTCTCATTCTTATTATACTATAAACGATATAAGCCACCATAATTTATTTAAGTTTAAAATTGAATAATTTAAATGACTATTATTTATTTAATGTTCTAATATGAATATTTTATCATTATAATATTAATGTTAATTATGTTTATAATCAATCGCATATATCAACGCTATGGATGAATGTTAATATTAATTATATATACATATATAAAAAATAGCAATAATTTTTTTATCTCCAACGGTCATAAAAAAATTCAAAATGAAAATTCAAAAGATTTCAATTTTTTTTCTAATTTTCAAATGGCTATGAACAGTATTTTCAGTCTATAAATACACTTATTATTCACTCATTTTTTTCACTCAAATATTTAATTTTTCATAAAAATATCTCAAAGAATTTTGTTTTCAAGAAAAAAATGATTCTCATGTTGTTAAGTTTATGTACGGTTAAAATATTTGCTTCCATTTATGGTACTTTTGTTGGAGAATTTACTCCCGAAGAATTCATCAGAGTTGTTGCATTAATCTTCTATGCGTTGATTTTTCTTTTAATTGCTTTTATCATTTATGTTAATGGTTCATCGTAATATATTATCATCAAATAAAAGTTTAAAGGTTATTTACTGTTTTTAATAATAATTTTAATTTTGAATTGTGAATTGAAATTTAGTTAATTCTTAGATTAATAATCGGTTATATTTATGATACAGTTATCATGGAAAACTTGACAAGCCTCGATATCATTGCTCTTGATGCCGGTGGAAAAAATTACATGTCGTGGGCATCAGATGCAGTTTGGCACTTAAGCTCAAATGGACGTCAGATGAGAGCAAGGCTAAGGCCATGGTGTTTCTACGCCACCATATCCACGTTAACTTAAAGAATGAATACATCGCCAAAAAGGATCCAGCAGATCTTTGGCAATCGCTTCAAGATTGTTTCGATCATCAAAAATATTTAATCTTACCAAAAGCGAGATACGATTGGGTCCACATTCGTTTCATGGACTACAAAGGCGTCGAAGATTATAATTCGGCGTTGTTCGAAATTACTGCCCGAATGGCATTATGTGGAGAAACAATAAGTGATTTTGACATGATCGAAAAACGCTTACCATATTTCATTCTGGAAACGTAGTCTTATCACAAAAATATCGAGCCAAAGAGTACACTCGCTACTCTGATTTAATGCAAAGGCTCCTTGTTGTAGAGCAAAATAATGAGCTTGTGATGTTGAACCATCAAGGTCGTCCAGCTGGATCGGCTCCATTCCCTGAAGCGAATGTCGTAGCATCCAACATCAACAATAACTATCGTGGGCGAGGTCATGGACGCGGCAGAGGCCGTGGTCGAAATTATGGACGACATCATGGACGTGGAAGGAATTTTAACACGGGAAGAAACAATAACTTCCGAATGAACGAAGGTGGTTTCAACGCCAGACGAAACAATAATTTCCGAAGTAATGAAGGTGGTTTCAATCCCAGAAGAAACAATTACTTACAGATAAATGAAGGTGGTCGCGAAATAAAGAAATCGACCGAAAGCGCTTGTCAAAGATGTGGCATGAAAGAACATTGGGAACGAACATGTCGCACACCAAAGCACTTTGTCGATCTATACCAAGCGTCTCAAAAGGCCATAGTTAACAATGTCGAAACCAAATTCAACAATAATGAAGCCGGGCCTTCCTTTAGTGGCCTAATGATGATGCTTCTCTTTATATCGCAGATTTCCTTGTGAATTCCGAAAACTAAAAGGGCTTTGATCGATGAGACCAAATAAACTACCAAAGAGGCTTAAAATAAATGTTTGCATTTGTATAATATGTTTTCTTTTGTGTGTGTGTGAAAGTGTGTTTTTCATTGTAATTAAAATAATAATTTTCATATATTTTTCTTACTTTATTAATACATCTATATGAATATTATGAAACAGAATGTCACAAATCGGAATTCATGATGGAGATATATGTCTGGCAGACAGTGCTACAACTCATACGATAATCAGTGATAAAAAGTATTTCTCCTGTCTCAAAATAAAAGACTCCGCTGGAAGCGTGAGTACAATTTCTGGTAATGCAAAAATTATATGGGCTCCGGAAAAGTGATTTTTTCAATGCCAAGGGGAACAAAGTTTGAAATACATGATGCATTATATTCCCCTAAATCTCAACGAAATTTATTAAGTTTTGGAGATATCCGCAGAAATGGATATCACGGTTAGACTATGGGTAAAAACTGTATTGAATATCTTTGCATTACATCGGAGAGGAAACATATATTAGAAGAATTAGAAATGTTATCCTCCGGATTATATTGCACAAAAATAAATACAACTGAATCATATGTTACAATAAACCCGAAGCTTGCAAATACATTCGAAGTTTGGCATGAAAGGCTAGAGCATCCTAGTTCAGTCATGATGAGAATAATTGTGCAAAATTCTAATGGTCATCCGTTAAAAAACGAGAAAAATTTGCAATCGAATGAGCTTTTATGTGATGCATGCTCTCAAGGAAAACTTATAACTCGGCCATCACCAACTAAAGTTGCGAATGAATCACCAATATTTTTGGAACGTATACATGGTGATATATGTGGGCCGATTCACCCACCTTGCGGACTATTTCGGTATTTTATGGTATTAATTGAAACATCCAGTAGATAGTCACATGTGTGTCTTTCGACCACAAGAAACACGGCTTTTGCAAAATTTATTTCCCAAATAGTCAGATTAAGAGCACAATTTTCTGATTATACAATAAAGAAAGTAAGGCTTGATAACGCTGGAGCATTCACTTCAGCAAATTTTAATGACTATTGTATGTCTTTGGGAATTGATGTTGAACATCTGGTTCCGCACGTTCATACACAAAACGGCATGGCTGAGACTTTGATAAAACGGTTACAACTTATTGCTACACCATTAATATTGAGAACAAAACTCCCAATTTCAGTATGGGGTCATGCTATTTTGCATGCAACATCATTACTCCAAATAAGACCAAGTGCGTATCATAAGCACTCCCCGTTGCAGTTAGCATTTGGTAGAGAGCCAAATATATCTCATCTCCATGTTTTTGGATGTGCGGTTTATGTTCCAATAGCCCCACCGCAGAGAACAAAAATGGGTCCATAACGGAGATTGGGAATATATATTGGGAATATATAATGGGTCCTTGATTGTCATTTTAATGAAGATGAATTCCCCGCGTTAGGGGGAGGATTAAGAGAATCACCAAAAGATATCACATGGTGTACACAATCTTTGGCTTATCTTGACCCTCCTACGGATCAAGGTGAGATGGAAGTTCAGAAAATTGTGCATTTACAAAATATAGCAAACCAGTTACCAGGTGCATTTACAAATACAAAGAGAGTGACTAAGTCATATATACCCGCTGCAAATGCTCCATCTAGAATTGAAATTCCAAAAGAACAAACTGATGGAACCATTGCTAATGAACCTAAGGTTCAACTGAAAAGAGGAAGGCCAATGGGTTCAAAAGATAAAAAATCCCCAAAAGAAAAAGAAGCCGGGAGAACAAAAAGAAAAGGTTCATGTTGAACCACAACAAGAAAAATGTTCAGAAGATATTTGTGAAAAGTATCTCGAAAACCAGATAAAGATGAAAACCTCGAAGTCGAGCATGATACAGAAAAATGTGAGGTTTCCATTAACTATGCCCAAGATGGAAAAGTATGGGTAAGACATGAAATTGATCATTTGGATGGAGTATTCTCCTTTTCTGTATCTAAGGAATTTGAACATGAAAATGATGATTCGGATCCAAGGTCTATATTAGAATGTCAGAAAAGACATGTTGGGAAAAATGGTAGATGGCCATACAAACTGAATTACTTTCCCTCAACAAAAGAAATGTCCATAAAACAATCCGGACACATGTGGTATAATCGCTTAAGTGAATACTTGTTGAATAAAAGTTACATCAATAATGTGATATGCCCTTGTGTGTTTTTCAAGAAATCCTCGTTGGGATTTGTGATCATTGCTGTATATGTTGATGACATAAACATGATTGGAACTCAAAAGGAAATTAATGATGCAAGAAAGCATATGAAAGAAAAGTTCGAAATGAAAGATCTTGGAGAGACAAAACTTTGTCTTGGACTACAGATAGAGCACCTCCGAGATGGAATATTTGTACATCAATCAAATTATACCAAAAAGCTCTTAAAACATTTTTATATGGATAAAGCGAATCCTTTGAGTACTCCAATGATAAATAGATCACTTGTTGTTGATACGGATCCATTTAGACCTTGCGAAAATAACGAAGATATATTAGGTCCCGACGTACCTTATATGAGTGCTATCGGTGGGCTCCTGTATCTTGCAAATTGTACTCGACCATATATATTGTTTGCTACTAATTTACTTGCAAGACACAACTCATCTCCCACTCGTAGACATTGGAACGGAATAAGACATATTTTCGTTACCTCCAAGGTACGATTGATTTAGGTTTATTTTATCTAAGAAAATCTAAGGTTGGTCTTGTTGGTTTTGCAGATGCAGGTTACTTATCAGACCCTCATTAAGCTCGATCGCAAACTGGATACGTTTTCACAATTGGCGGATCTGCAATCTCTTGGCGTTCCCAAAAATAGACTTTGGTTGCAACTTCATAAAATCACGCAAAAACTATTTTCCTCCATGAAGCATGTAGAGAATGTGTATGGTTGAGATCCATAACTCATCAAATTCAAGAATCAAGCGGAATAATAACAAAGAAAGAACCAACAATTTTGTTCGAAGATAATTCTGCATGTGTCACCCAATTGAAGGAAGGATATTTCAAGAGCGACCGACGAAGCATATCCCTCCAAGATATTTCTCATACATTGAAGAACTCGTGAAAAATCAAGAAGTCACCATCAAGTATGTCCTTTCGTGTGACAATGCAGCATACCTCTTTACTAAGGCGCTTCCTACCTCAACATTCAGAAAACATATTCATACTATCAGAATGCGTCATCTACGTGGTTTGTGAAGATCCATCATTTTCAGGAGGAGATTATGTTACTGCACTCTTTTTTCCTTTCATGGTTTTTTATCTCATTGGGTTTTTCCATGATAAAGTTTTTAACGAGGCAGTACATAATTCAAAATGGATAATTAAGGGGGAGTGTCAAATTATGGATAATTATCCATTCACTCAAGAACTTCTTCCACTCCATTTACCAACTCTCTCCACTATATTTTCACCAAATCTTACCACCATCACAATATTTTACTATTATTTTTCTACTATAAATATGTGAATTCCCTCATTGTAAAACTCACTCTAAAATCAATAAAATCATCTCTCTTTCTCTCTTAAGATCATATTCTCTCTCAAGATATATAAACATATATATCTTATACAAATTCCATAAATAATTCATAACAAGAACATAATTGTACAAATTGATTATTGATATGACAAAACCAACTGGCTAGCTGTATTCTTTAACTCCAAATAGTAATGATGTATGAAAATTTCAAAGAAGAATATGGAATCAAATCCACAAGGTACAAACTATTGGATGTGGATTTAGCATTTATCCATAATTCCAATCAAAATATGCTCAGCACATTTAATCTTCTCGGTCCAAAAATTGAAGCTTGTTAAGAAGTCATAAACCCGTTAAGAAGGCAACAACACATGAAGAAGTTTGACCATTTTACTATAAACATATTTTTTATTGTTCATAAATGAAGTAATATGCTACCTCCGAGCTACCCTTATAATAGCGACGAGCCTAGTAGTTTTCAGGGAGCTCGTCAATCCAACGACCTTCCTCTTTTCTATTCTTGTTCGTTCATCGGTCTCGACCAAATTATTAATACAAAAAATCTCCGACCCCACACTTATTTCTCTTTAATTCGACTTCTTTGTTATGTTCGGATTGTTTGACCCCAAATCTGACCGATCTCAGACTTAGTTAAAATCATGCAATAATAATTGGCGCTGTCTATGGGAAATCAGAGATTTCTGTTCACTTTAGACGAGGTCGATAATTACATGAAAATTCTTGATCAGTGACAATCCTGACCCTTCGACACAACAGAACCCGAGCTTATCTCTAGCGAGCTTGATCTCTCAAATGACAACGACATTGGAACTGAAATCCCACTATTTGATCAGTTACCTAGCCGGCCAAACTCATATAACTAATTCGCGTGAAGATGCCGAGTAAGCACATCATATTTTGGACATACGGACAAACGATCAAGAAAATGTTTCCTCTCTCCTAAAGGTCTTGATGACGCAAGTCGACAAACTATCCAGAGGAAGTAACGTTCGTTTCGAACAGATTGCAACCGCCCACACCATATGTCGAGTGCGGATCAACGACTAGTCGTATGGGATGAGGAACACATCAATCGCTCCCTACCGAGCTGATGCAAAACTAGCAGGGGAGACAAACATAAACAGTGAAATCGAGGAACTGAAGGCGCAGTTGTAACACATGACCTCAAGGGTTCAAAAGGTAATTATCTCGGCGCCAGAATCGTCTGTATGCTTAAAGAAACGCTGAACACCCAATTCACGAGTGGATAACAGGTACTCCAGTTCGACATCCATGAAAGATCAAGCTGTCGACCTACGAAGGGAACTCGGATCCCAGAAAATATCTAAAAGCTTCCAGCATTGCGATGGGACATGCACAATTCTCTCTGGAAGAATGCGATCCGACTATTGCTAACTCTGTGTTGAAAATCTAAGTGGTGCCGCACTCAACTGGTTTTCTTGCCTTGGGGTTAACTCTATCAAAAACTACAATTAGTTATCAACAACTTTCCTCAAACACTATTATATTTTCATACAAGAGGGAGCCTTGAATGCCAACCTCTAGATGATAATCCAAGGACCAAAAAAGTCCCTTAGATCCTACATCGGCCGGTTCAAGGGAATCCGTTTCCAAGATCTCGGTAACCGACAAAGAAGGTATTCCGTAATTATGCAATGGTTTATAGTACGAGTCACCTTCTCGTGAATAAATACTGAACAACAAACCCCAAACGCTTGAGGGTTCTCTCCACCGAGTAGCTATCTTTGTTGAGATTGAAAAAGATAAGGAAGTGCTCGCCAAAAAAATCATCGACGACAAAGGGAAAAGAACCAACAAAGTTCCACAAACCGCGTCAACATTATGACCAAAAGTATAAGGATTACAAGAAAGATGATAGAGCCGGAAAGCGACGACGTATTACGTCAATGATCCGCAATCGAACCGACCGCAAGGTCAGCAACAAGGACAGAACAAGCTGAGCAATCAATAGAATTAGTTATGGAACAAGTATATCCATTACAACAACCAGGAAAAATCTTTATGCACCTTCCATCAGCGGTCCGAGCATGATATGTTCCCATCTACAGAATCTCTTTCTCACAGAATATGAAAAGGGAGAAACCGACACAACTAATCGAAACGAACCTACTTTGGCCCCCAGACATCAAAAAGCACCACATCAACCAAGAAATGAGAGTGAACGATTCCGACTTGCACAAGCGGAGCAAATAGATGTCCACATGGAGCTGCCAAAACGAGCTAGAGACGATCACAAGGAAGGAACTTCACTGTCAAGAAGACTCATAAATATGATCATGGGACAGCTCCCAACTTGAAATGGCTCGGTGCCTTCGATAAAGGCATACTGGAGAAGAATAAACGAACAATAGCATTGGAAAAGGAGCTTAACCGATGAGACAAATACAACAAGGAAGGATTGGATAAGCCACACAACAATCCCCTCACGTGGAACTAAAAATAGGTGACTCAAGGTAACAAATGTCCTGATCAATACCGGGAGCTCATGATTGATCTGCAGAAACACTACAAAGGATGGAGCTGCGGGATTGTAAGATGAAACCATTAGAGAAACACCTTCCTGGCTTCTCCGGTGATACAACCAACACCATCAGAACAATCATGCTGCCCGTGTATGCCGGACAAGTAACTAAAATCATCAAGTTCGTCAACATCGACCTACCAGTGATAGATCAAAGTTTATACGTAGTTATCTACTGCAAGTGTATAATGTTGATTTTGTAATACTTAAGGTATCTAACAATGGACCACATAATGTCAATAGAGTTTTCGTTCGTTATCAATGCTAGGCAGGTGCAAATGGTGAAAAGAAGTAAACAAGCAAGTAAATAATGTGTAGATTCGATGGGAGAAAACGTTAGACTTGGGGTAGTTCTTAGGAAATCATACAATGCCAGATACTAATTAACCAAGATTCAGATTAAGAACAGGTTCAAGAACTAGAAACACAAGTGTAAAACATTTCAACTCTCGATGCAATTGTTTTATATGTCTGGCAACCTAATGATTCAAATCTCTTTGCAATCTTAGAGTTCTAGACATGCATTAAGTCTAAGTTCTTCCGTTCACAATTTACTTAAACCAAATCTTTTTGCGATTAGTTAAATTGCTCACACTAAGTTCTATCAGATTATCAATCACACTCTCGTGCCAATTAATTAACATAAGTTCTAAGTTCTAGGTGATCAGTCTATAATTAGCTTTAAGACTAACTTAGGCGATGAAGAGATTGATTGTGAATCTTAATTAACCAGAGATCTAACAAAGCATGAAATCCCTAACGAGAATCCCTAAATCTAAAAGGACAAGGTTACTACTCAGACATATTATGGAGTAGACAACACATAATGAATAGAAAACCAAAGACTGAATATATATGATTAAAGGGGTTCAAATTCTTTCTCTCAAAGGTTACATAGTATCATATCAGCCTCAAAGCAATATCTCTCAATCTCCAAAGCATGAACAAAAGGTAAAAGATGAAAACACTCTAAAACCTAACTAAACGTCCAAAACACGTTCATGGGCTTAAATAAAAATAGTGAAACATGTGGCTCTTTTGAAATATCTTCAAACTTCTCATTAACTTGTGTAGAAGTTGACATTCTGAAGCAGTGTCACCCGACACCTAGGTGATGTCGGTCGACATCAAGGTTTTCATACTGGTCTAATTTCAGCATCTTGTAAAATGCTCCATAATTTCTCCACAACTCCTTACTTCGCTCCATTCACGTGCTAACATGTAAAAGACTCGTTACTCGAAATACTAGGTTAAAGACTCTAATATACACACATATCATGGTTAAAAACCTGGAGAACCTATGATATATCAACTCCCCCAGACTTAGCGTTTCCTTACCCTCAAGCAAACAGAAAACCAAGATCAGAGAAAGAAGTTTGAAAGCACAGAAACTAAGTTCGTTCTAAGAACACATTCACATTCACCTTAGTAAGCCACACTGGGTATCATTTTATTTCATCAGCTGCTCTTCCCTTTTTATTGGGATAACACTTTGTACATGTTTCCATGAATCATAAAAGGTAATAGGGGTCTCTACCACTTTCGTGTTCACTTTGAAGCTACTAACTTATCCGCAGATTTACTCTCTCTTTTTTTAGCTTGAAGGGTAGGGAGAAGGGAACCGTACTCAAACATATTTATAGGTCTTTCAAGATTAAAAGAGGAATCCAATCCAATGTATACCAAGCCCCTGGGTGAGAAAATTGAAGTTAGGTTAGGGGTGAAGTCAGTAATGGATCCTCTGAATACCTGAGGTGATATGAGTGTCCTTGGAAAGTTGATTAGGGTGTGGTTTTCTAATAGTCATAGATCTACTGCAAGTTTGTCCAATAGTTACTTAGGTTCCTGTGAATGCAAAACGTTCCTTGAAAAATCATAGTTTCATACTAGTTTGACTCAATAAAATGACATAAAACAATGGACTGGCTCTATGAAAACAAAACACGTTGTTAGTAACCATCTCCCGTACCTTAAACCGCATTGGGCTTAGTACAATCGCAGCTTGGGATTGTCTGAAATCAAATCGGAACATTGGGATAATTGAGTCAAAATCAGTACATGTGATCGCAAGGGTGTCGACCGACACTGTCTTAGTGTCGGTTGACACTAAGGTCGTGTGGTCAAACCCATAACATCTAAACATGCAATGTGTTAGTTAGAGATTTTGCACTCAAAATTGTCACATGTTAGCTGTGTTACATCAGTCAAATGCAATGTCAGAAGCAACAAAACATATCATAAACTCATAAATTCCAAGTTCCAAACTGAATGGATGAACAGACTGACTCAATAAAAGACAGATAAATGACTCAAAGACTCAAAAGAAAAAGAAAAGAAAAGAAAGTAGAACCATCAGCAATAGAATAACTAAAACTCCTCAGAGTTCGTGTCATCCATATCGTCAGAATCAACAGCCTCCTCAAGCTCCTTGTGCTCAGGAGAGTATGGTGCAGGTGATGTGGGCTCGCGACAATGTCGACGTAGGTTGGAAACTCGTTGTGCATGATGACATGAACATCTAAAAACAACCTTTCAGAGCTGTCGAATCGTATCAGACATCCACTCCTGCCATTCTCTAGAAGGCATCTCACGTGGTTGCATAGGAGGTTCTGGGAAGCCATAGGATGAATCTACAACAAGATCAGGAACCATGTTGTTCTCAGCAGCAGATGGGGCAGCTACAGAAGATCCGCCTCTAAGTAAAGTAGATCTTCCTGGAGCAGGTCGCAGGAACTCCTCAGAAGGCTGGAAACGCAGCAGCAGAGGCTCATCGGTATTAGCTGTGAGCCTCTTGCCTGGAAGCTTAAACGGATGCCCTACTGCTATGTATCAGTAAAGTTCCACATAAGCTCCCCTTTACTCAAGTCTCCCTTAAGCTAGGTAGCACTCTTCAAGTACTCCAAATCCATAGTGGATCTCTTCATGCACACCTTATAGGAGCTCATGTCAATCCCAAAGTGGTCGTCGATGATTGGAGTCAAGAGACTCCCAACAGACTTTGTCTTCTCGTCCTTCTCAGTAAATGGCTTGGTCTTAAGAGTGACCAGGTGATGTGCAAACACAACTCTCATATTCACATCATGTGCCATATGCGCCTCTTGATACTCATGCTCATCATTGATTCTAAAGTACAATTCAGCAGCAACTCAGACACCTTCATCATGCCAGGCTCCATCTTGCACAATATGGTGTTAGCCAACAGACATGCAATATTGATAGGTCAAGAATTATCTCTAGTTCTAACTACAAGTGTAAATTGTCGATGTTGTACTACTTATGGTATCGAACAATTGTTCTCAGAATATTAATACGAAATTTGTTCGTTCTCTATAACGAAGCAGGTGTAAATAGTTTGGAAGTAGTAAATAGCAAATAATAAAAGTGTGTTTTGATGAAAGCAGAAAATGGTCTTTCGTGGCAGCTGCATTCAGCTACCTATAACCAGTGATCGTCTGTGTAGAAATCCACTCATCCTTCTCGTTGTTCACCAGTGTGACTTCTCATTTCTTAGAAACTACATGAACCGGACTGACCCAATCATTGTCTGAAATGGGAAAGATAACCCAGCGTGCAACAACTTCATGATTTCCTTCTTCACAACTTCCTTAAGGTTAGGATTCAGACGCCTCTGATGATAATTAAATTGACGATATACTCCCATACTCAAGATGAATCCTATGCATGCATAAGTCTGGAGAGATACCTGAAATTTCATCAAGAGAATAGCTAAGAGCTTTGTGATGCTTGCGCAACTTACTTAGCAACAAGGTGAGTTTTATGTTATTCAAATAAGCATTAACAACAACAGGATAAGTAGAATTTTGACCGAGAAATGCCTATTTGAGGTCTGCAAGGAATTGTTTGAGCTTAATCTTTGGAGCCTTTTCCTCGCTCCAATCTCCAAGTGTCGCGGCTTTTTGTGAAGTACACACCAAATACTCCTGAGCTACCAAATGTATCACCTGCTCACTAGCGGCCATCAGTATGACATACCCAATAGTCATGCCATCCTGATTCTCCAAATCTTGCACAGAACATATCAATGCTCTCTCCAAAGTGTCTGCCGGATGCATCTCATTGAAGATTTATGCAGCCAAATTGTCCAATGTGTCCACATAGAACGTATGTCCATCGATTTTGGGCTTCTTCATCAGCTTGTCCATGTCAAAATTCATCACCAGATCACCCACATTCATACCAATCTTTCCTTGCTTCACATCAATGATAGCACCAGTTGTAGCTAAGAATGGTCTGCCCAAAATAAGAGGATCCTTAGGCTCATCATTGTACTGCAGAACCATAAAGTCTGTAGGTATCACACATCCACCAATTTTCACCGGTACATCCTCCAATAGACCTTATGGAATCCTGATGGAACGATTAGTTAGGATTAGAGAGATCCTAGTAGGTGCAAAGTGTGCCATCCCCATATGCTTAGAAACTAAATAAGGCATCATACTAACGCTCGATTTCAACGATCTCTCAAACCTGTCTCTGAAGATATAACAGTCCAAGACATAGCTTCTTGGGTCCCTCAGTTTCTCTGAAATACGGCTTTGGATGACAACAGTACATACCTCGCTGATCATCATCACACATTCCTCATCACCCATATCAGAAGTCAACATATGTTTGAAGCATCTCTTGACAACCGGAGTAATCTTGATAGCATCCATCAAAGGCACTGGAAGAGTGACCTTATTCAGAAAAGCTTTGTACTTAGCTTCAAATCGCTCGAATTTAGACTTCCTTGGGTTTCTAGAGAAAGGTATCTTGGGTTTAAAACCCTTCCGATCAGCATCTACTTGTGATTTTAGAGCAAAAGGCTTTGTATGCCCATGGTGTCGATCGACATCAAAGTGATGTCGGTTGACACTGACCTGTGGATATGAGTCCACAACAAGTTTTGGCTTAGTATCGGCCTTAGGAGAATCGGCCTGGGATTATTTATGTCCATTACGAGAACTCGAAGAATTATTCTGCACCATGGGTGTCGACCGACACTCAGTAGGAGTGTCGACCGACACTTGTCTTTCGAGTGCATAATCATCTTCTTCTAACTCTTATAACTCCACGAGTTATTTATAACTTAACCTATTTTTGGGAAAAACTTGCAGCTCTGTTCCACTCCTTAACATGATGGCATTATACTGATGTTCGGGATAAGCATCGGCCCTTACAAGAAAGAATACATCTTAACTCTTAGCATCTCCAGCATTTTGAGCAACATGAGTATCCATCTATTTCACATGTGTGCTCAGAGACTCAAATTTCCCATTATGATCGGCATACAACACATATATCTTCTTTTTTAAATCCACAATAGTCTTATGTTTCCTCTCAAGAACCTACTCCATTATAGCTTTCGGTATGATCTCATGAATGGGTGCAAGAAGTGGTTGGTAATAAGAAGCTTCATATGTCCCTTGAAAGGAGTTGTTTTACCGAAAAGGCTTATGAAACACAAGTTTCTGAACGTAGCCAGAAGTGTTTTGATTGCTTGTGAAAGTACTCTTCTGACCATTACCAGTGTAGAGCTTGTTTCCCTGGTGATTCCCAAACCTCTCAACTTGAAAACCATTTCCTCCAATAAAGTTGACATCTTCTTCGTCGTACTCATCAACTGATTCATATGTATCAACTTCTGCATCAATTTTGAGATGCTTCTTGTTCATCAGAAGGCTGTGCATAGAGTCCAATTTCTTCTGCATATCAGCAAGCTGAACCCCATCCATGGTACCCGCAAGTTTCTTCCTCTCAAAGTCTGCATTCTTTGTACTATTGCTAGTTACCAAGTTCTCAATTAGCTCACTTGTTTGCTTGGGAGACCCCGTTTTGAAGTTTCTATCGCTAGGAGCATCCATTGCCATCTGATACCTACAGTCGACACCACTAAACAAGATGTTTAGCAGCTGAACCTATGAAAACCCATGGTCTGGGCAGTCATGTTGATACGCTATAAAGTGCACCCAAGCAGCCGTAAAGGCTTCAACAAAACCCTGTTTGGACTGGGTAATCTGATTTCTCACCTGGTCTGATATGCCATCATCATAGAAGTTGTGCAGAAAAGCCTTCTTTGTAGCATCCCAAGTAGCAAGAGTACCTGCTTCAACCAATCAGCAGCCTCTCTACTAATAGAGTGTGGGAGAGCTTGCAGTGTAGGAAGTCGTAGTTGACTTCATTTTACTTCATGCTGGTTACCAGATACTTGAATCCCTCGATGTGGTATATAGGATGTTCATGACGAATTCCATGGAACATATGTTGTCAAACAAGAGTGTAGTTCTTCAGCTCAAAATCATTCCCCTCAATTGCAGGAGGTCTGATCGCAGATTTGTTCGCAAAGAACACATCTAATTTGTTGCAATCAGCAAGAGCATTCCTGCTTGTGTTACAGCAACCTGTGCAATAGGCCTTACGCCCGCAATGACTTCAATGACAGGTGCATGGATGATGTTTCCTGCAGTGTCCAACCTCTATCCCTTCTTTTTGTACACATTACCCAGACGATCATGAAGAACACCATCCTCACCCGCAGTAACAGTCATGGTTTGGTACAATTTTTATGGTTTCTTCGCTTTCTGGTTCGTTCTCTCTAGCCATGCAAGCTCCTGATACCTGAGATTCAAAAGCTCCTTGTCCGGGTTACCCATGTTTGCACGGTTATGCATACACTAAACTTAAAATCTGATTTAGAGCTTGGTGTCGGGCGACACGGATGAGATGTCAGTCGACACTGAATTGGCCTGGTCGTAGTTTCCTGCAGCAACAAACACAAGCAAAGTGGAACAATGTAAGTAAATAAAATAAAAATCTTAGTAAAGATATAAAACGTTAATCTATCGATAAAGACAGAGGTCCAGAGCAGTGATATAAGAATGTTTCGGTTCTTGCTATATCAATCACCTCAAAACACTATATTAATCATTGTAGCATATCAAAGTTTTATCAATCCAAATGAGTGTTAAGTTTAGTGGCATCAAGAATACATAAAACTTAAAAAGCTAAGCCAATTAAAATATATTTTAAAGTAGAAATCTAAGTGAACAAGAAGCAAAAGCAAACAAAGAAGATAATAGCAAATAAAGCAATAAGATATAGAGATAGATTAAAACAATAAGATAAAGAGAGTCCTAGAGATGAGGTAAATGAGTTAAAGCTATCAAGGGATGATCTTATCTAGGTGACAATCAATCATACAAGCAAAAGGAGATTATTCAATGATATAACAAGTTGTTAATCACATTCTCATGCTTTCAACTCTATGCTAATTGCAATTGTCAATTTCTCAATATCAGTCACACAATAGCATGCATTCAATCTCAGTAATTAAACCATTCAAGCAAGCTTTAATCCTTAGTCTAGAACTCAAAACATTAGATCAATATTATCTCTAAGTAAAGATCCCTTTAATGAACTCCTAATCAAGAACAATTTATCAATTGTGATCAAGAATCAATTAAGCATGCAAAACAGGTTCGTTTGACTGTTAAACACCTTAGACATCAATTCCCATTGGCTAAGCATGCAAAATCTCTAATTAGGTTCTATTAAGCATTTCATCAAACACCATGTGGGCATGAAAAATGCTTATGATCTAAATCAACAATCTCTTGTAAATATAGCATTAAGAACAACCTAATAGGGAGGATTAACATAAATAATGCCCTAAACACCATATATCATCCCTAATCAAACCCTAATCTACCTCATCTAAAAGACCCAAAGTGACTACTCACTAATCACCATTTTCCCAACTAAACCTATAAAGATTAAGTGAGAAAACATGATTAGAAGAAGAGATTATAAAAAGATAACAAACTACTTGATTAAACCTGAAATAAAATGTTTGCAATCTTAAGAACCCTAAAATGGGTAAAGAAAAAGCATAAGAGAGAAGATGCTCTATCAAAATTAGGTACAAAACTATTTATAAGGGCCAATTTTTCGAGTTGGGGCGACCCAACAAACCTGGGCCAACCTAGAAAATATGGGTAAAAGGGGCTGGTCAAAGCCAAAAGTCAATAGAAGAATTGCCGCAAGCGGTTGCGGTTTGACTGCTGGCGCTCCAGCGGTCAAGGTCTTTCCGCTAACACCAGCCATGGTCGGCTCGTATTATTCTCCAGTTGTCCAACGGTCATGGTCTGTCAGCTACACAAACCGTGGTCGGCTCTCATTAATCCCCACCGGCCATGGTCTTCCAGCTAACACCAACCACGGCCGGCTCGCATTATTCTTCGGCGGTCCAGCGGTCATGGTATGTCAGCTACGCAAATTGGGGTCAGCACTCATTAATCCCCCGGTTGTGTCAACTGTTGCCGGTGTCCACCGGTTGTCCTCCGGCTATGCCAATTGTTGTCATCTCTCTTCTTCATGCTTTTCACTTTATTTATCACAAACACCTCCACATGCTTCCAAATCATCAAAGCATCAACACCAACACCTAATAAGATCCAAATGCAAGTATACAAGATCCTAGAGTGGCTAAATGCAATTATTTACAACAAAAATGCTAAAATGATTATTTAAAAACCATTAAAAATATAGTTTATCAACTCCCTCAAACTTATCATTTGCTTGTCCACAAGTAAATAATCAATGACAATTAGGAATAAAGGTTTGAAAGTGAGAAATCAAAGCTTCCAAAAGTAATTGTCAAGCAAAAGTGTAAACAAAGTCTAGACAAGAAATTAAGAGCTACAATCAAGTTCACTCTACTTGAAAAGAGTTAGTCATTCCCATCAATACATACATCAAGTCCGAAGCTCAACATACACATGAATTCCTATCCTCATTCCCTTTAACATTCATTAAGCAATGATGAATCATAATTGTGAAATCAAATGAACACATTTGGCTAAGGGCTTAAGGTCTTGAGATAAAAATTGATGTGTGGGTTTCAAAATATCTCTCAAGAAAGGAATAAACTATAACAAAATGTTAAGAGTAAGAAAAAGTTCATGCATACAAGGCTAAGTTTCCATTCTACCTATTTGCCCATAATAAACTTAACTCTTCTTCTAAACCCAAAGTTCTCTTTTCCTTAAGGAATTTTTGCCTTCTTATCCCAACTTTTATCACTTCTTTCTTCTTTAAACATTTAGATGATTTATTTATTTTTGCTTAGCTATTTCTTTTCTTTTCTTTTTTTTTTCTTTTGCTTTTGATGCTTGAGCCAACTTTGGTTTCTTTTTTTTCTTTAACACTTGAGACTTATCTTTCATAAACACTTAGAGCTATCAACTTTTCTTTTTCTTTTTAATCCCCTCTTTTTCTCAATCATTTCCTCATTCCCTTTTTCCTTTTTCTTTCCAATCCCCCACCCAAACTTCTTTCTATCCTATGCATAGCCCAATGATGTAAGGCTAGCTCTACAATGAAAACATATCCTTGTCATTCCAAACTCAACACTTTTTGCCTAGTTGATTCAAGAAAAGGCTTCTCATCTCTCACTAGTGTTTAGGCTTGAAGGAAAGTTTGGTTCAAGGTGAGGAAATCTACTTGGACTAACAAAAGAGTAGTAGAAAGGTAGAAGATAGTCCAAGTATGTATTAAGTATCCATGAATTCACCTTTCAATGCTCAACATGATAATTCAAGTCAAGATTAAGAGTTCTAATAGATAGAGAATGATTCAAATCACAACATATTTCAATCAAGAGGTGAAGAATAATGCATGAGATCCAAGAAGGTGTAACTCCCCTACCGCCCCCATCCATGGTCCCCACGCCCGCTCACTCGCCCCGTGGCCCCACCCTCATCTGACAGTCAGTTTGTTATTTTTGGGAGGCTTTAAAAACTTCATTTACCGTCCCTGCAATCACCACACGGTCTTTCCATGTGTTTTGCCCTCACTCGCATGATACCGTGAGTCACTTTCTGGTATGTCACCCAAATCAATTCTTTTAAGCCAAATCAATTCTTTTAAGCCTCTCTGCATATACCACAAACCGGGATATTACAAAAGGGTTCTTCCTTAATTTCAAGCTCACAAGATGCATGAAATAACCACATGCTCAATCAATTTTTTTATAAGGAACACAAGCTTTAGGTCTCAAACATTAATGAATACAATCCTAAATGAAGTCTAGACTCAATCTTAAGCATGTCAATGCAAATATATGCTTTCTTTTTGTGAAAATGTTTCAATTTTTTTTAAATATAGTTTTATATGCCTTATATGCATGAATGAGACTCCAGATGAAAGAAAAGAAGATAAGAACACAAAACAAAAAAAATTAGAAAATAGTCTCCTCCCACAAACTTAAATCACACATTCCTTTGTGTGATAGAAGCAAGGGAAAGAGACCAAAGAGAAAGGTAAAAATGCAAAATGAAACAAAAATATTAAAAAGAAGTGGGAGTGAGTTACTTGGAGATGTAAGTGGAGTGGAATGGGATGGAGGAATGGGAGGTGGAGGCTAGATAATTCCCCAAAATTGGATGAAAGCCCGGTCCTTCTTTGAATCCGACATGACCTTTCCTCTTTCTTTCACCCAATGCCAAGACCATATGGCATAAAACCTGTACAGCCCTAATAGAGAGATCAAAAATTTACTAGGGAACTTAAATTTAAAGAAAGATTTACAAGAGATGGACATGGGACTTCCTCCCAAATGAGCTTATTTTAAGTCACTAAGTTTGACTACTTTTTCTTTTTTAATGGGGAAGTGGTGGAGTCTTGACCTTTTGGATGATAGTAAAGACTTTGTTGATATTCTCTTGGAGCTTGGATCAGCTTGGAGCTCAGGAGGAAGAATGGCGCAATTGAGAATGGCGTGGACCTTCCCTTGCATTTGACCTTATACTCAATAGTCCCATCCTTAAGCTTCAAGAGGTATAGAGTGAGAGTGCTAGGAGCTTGAGTGTGAGTAGAGATTGTGGGTGCTTTTCCCAACTTCTTCTTGCTCTTAATAGGAGCTTCCTTTTCTCCACTCACCCCCTCTAATGGAACACTTTCCAAGTGTTCACTCATCAACTCATGATTACTCTCTCGAACCAAAGCATCTTTCACAACTTGTTCAATCTTTGGAGAGTACAACTTCTCAGCCTTTTCAACTTATAGCTCCTCAATCCTCAAATACCCCAGAATTATGAATCCACAATACTCAATCTTGGAAAGACTAGCAAATGTTCTTTCCTCCTCAAGATCAAGGTCACTTGTGATAGTTCCACAAGTGTTGATTGAGGATGACTTCATTGGATAGAACACATTGTCATTCACCTTGGTGAGTACTACCCTCTTGTTGTTGAAATCCATTGTTGCACCGGTAGTGTTGAGAAAATCAGTGCCCAAGAGTAGAGGAAGCTTCTTTCCCTTCTTCATCTTCATAACCACAAAATCAGTTGGGTTGGTAAAATTCCCAATCATCGCAGGGTAGTCTTTAAGCTCCCCATATGGGACTTTTATTGAAGAATCCCCAAAAGTGAGAGTAGATTTGTAACTCTCAATTCTTCAACCATCCCAAGGGATATGATACTCACATTTGAGCTGGTGTCACACAAAGCATCCTCAATCCCCAAGTGACAAAGAGAGCAAGATAATGAGAACATGCCAGGTGCTCCTATCTTAAGAAGTGATGTAGGAGCTAGCTTGGTCGTGGGTAGCTCTTCCTCACCATGTCTTCATTCACAATTTCATCACAAAAACCAAGAATGTACTCCTCAATGATAGATTCTCCATCCAACTTACCATCTGTCTCCTTCTCAAGTAGAGAACCATAAACAAGTGCTTCAAGGTCAGCTACAACCCTTTCATTTTCAGTATTGGAGTAGATGGTGTTGCAATGGTTAGTGGAATCAGCCTTCCCTTTTTTCTTCTCCATTTGGATAATTCTTGATGTCAAGGTCTCAAGCTTTAAGGTGAGATCTTTGAAGTTTGCATCAACCTTAGAGTGGATATCATTCATCCTCTTGCTTAAGTCCATTGCACCATTTGCTTGTCCTTGGATGATTTGTTGAAGCATTGTTTTCATTTCAGAGCCTTGATCCAAAGAGGTAGAAGCTTGAGGTTTGTAAGGAATCTTAGGTGGGAAACCTCCTTGTCCTTGTAAGTTTGACTTATGAGCATAAGCTTGCTGTTGATTGAAAGACAAAAATCCTTGTTGAGGTTGATAGTTGTTGTAACCAACTTGAAAGTTCCCTTGATTTCCCAAGTAGTTAGCTTCCTCTTAAGTGATGTGATCCACTTCCAAAACTTCTTGAAAAGCATGATTAGGGTATTTGTTTCCAATGAAGTGGATATCCTTCTTCGCTTGGACAAATTTATCCAATTTGTCATTCAAAACTTGGATCTCTTTGCTAGTGGCATCCTCAACAGCCTTAACTCCCCTTGGATCTCTATCATAGTCCTCATTGTAGTTCCCATCACTTGTATCCAAATTCTCGATCAACTCCATGGCTTGATCGACTCTCTTTCCCAAAAAGTGTCAATTGCTAGCAGTATCAAGTAGCATTCTGATTTTGGGGAGAACACCTCGGTAGAGATTGCTGAGAAGTGTCTCCTTGGAAAAAACATGATGAGGACACTGATGGGTGTAGCTCTTTAACCGTGCCCAGGCTTCACAGAAGCTTTCATTGTTTCGATGAGCAAAACCGGACAGCTCATTTCTGAATCTAGATGTGCGGGAGCTTGAGAAGACCTTCAGGAAATCTTTCTTAAGTTGATCCCAAGAAGTGATTGAACCTTCAGGTAGGTTATGCTCCCATAGTTGTGCTTTGTCTGCAAGAGAGAAATTGAACAGACGCAACTTGAAGCTATCCTAAGATAATCCATTAATCCTAGTACTGGCACAGATCTTGTCAAACTGATCAAGGTGCCGTAATGGATCCTTTGTTGGCAATCAATGAAACTGCTTATTCTGGACCATGGAGATGATGCATGCCTTTATCTCAAAGTCGTTGGTTGCTACAAGAGGTTTATATTGGCATTAGTATCGGGAGCATCACCCTTTCCAATGGTTCTACCTCTCCTTTGATGGTTCTCAACACGATTAACACCATCACCTTGGCCAACATGGCCTACATTTTCAGCTTGATCATTGTGTTGGTTGTACATGATGTGTCCCAACCTTCCCAGATGAGCTAGTCTCTTTTGAATTCTCCTTGCTCTAGCAATTCCAAGGCTCTTATGCCTTCAACTCTTTGCACTAAGTTTGTTGGACCTCTAGACCTTGTGTTATGCACATATAAGAGCAAGAAAGATAGACAAGTAGATAGATTAGTAAAGTAACAAAAGGAACTTAGTCTCAATAAGATTTAAAATCCTAATGACTAAAGCTAAAGCCAATTGGCAACGACGCCAAATTGATAACAATATTTTGGGTACTTGTATATCTTGAGATCAATTACTCAATCTACAAGACAAATGTCCTTGTAGTATAGATTGAGGTCACATCCAAATTGGGTGTGAGTTTAGTAGCATCAAGAATGCATACAACTTAATGATCTAAGCCAAATAAACAAAGTTTAATAACTAATAATCCTAATTAAACAAAGAAGATAATAGAAAATAAGGCAATAAGATAAAGAGAGTCCTAAATATACGATCAATAAGTTAAAGCTATAAATGGATGATTTTATCTAGGTGACAATCAATCACACAAGCAAATAAAAAAGGTTCAGTGATCCTATAAGTAGCTAATTACACTCTCATGCAACTAACTCTATGCAAATCAAGCAATAATCATTTCTCAATATAAAATTACAAGAAAGCAAGCTTTTAATCTCAATCATTAAACAATTCAAGCAAGCTTTAATCCTTAGTCTAGAACTCAAAACATTAGATCAATCTTATCTCTAAGAAAAGATCCCTTTAATAAACTCCTAATCGAGAACTATTTATCAATTGTGATCAAGAATCAATTAAGCATGCAAAACTAGTTCATTTGACTATTAAAGTCCTTAGACATCAATTCTCATTGGCTAAGCATGTAAAAACTCTAATCAGATTCTATCAAGTATTTCATCAAACACCTTGTGGGCATAAAAAATGCTTAAGATCTAAATCAACAATTTATTGTAAATCTAGCATAGAGGTCAACCTAAATAGAAGTATTAACAATAGTAAAGCCCTAAACACCTTTAGATCATCCCTAATCAAGTCTTAATTTACCTCATCTCAAAGACCCAAGAAGAACTACTCACTAATCACCATTTTCCCAACTCTCTAATCCTAAACACACTTAATCCTAAATGCATGAATTTCTAATAATATGCTTAAGTATGAATGCAAAATGTATGAAAACTATGGAATTTATGATACTAGAAACCTATAAAATGTGATACTATCAAGCAGCGACGCCAAAAACTTGATAAGTCAAAGTTTATCCCTAGTTATCTACTGCAAGTGTATAGTGTCGATGTTGTAATATTTAGGATATCGAAAATTGGACCACAAAATATCAATAGAGTGTCTGTTCGTTGTCAATGCTAAGAAGGTGCAAATTCTAAAAACCAATAAACAACCAAATAAATAAAGTGTAGATTCGATGGGAGAAAAGCACTAGACTTAGGGAAGTTCTCAGGAAATCATACAATGCAAGATCCTAATTAACCAGGATTCAGATTAAGCACATGTTTAAGAATTAGAAACACAAGTGTATACAATTCAACTCTCGATGCAATTGTTTTCTATGTCTAGCAAACTAATGATTCAAATCTCTTTACAATCTTAGAGTTCTAGACATGCATTAAGTCTAAGTTCTTCCGTTCACAATTTACCTAAACCAAATCTCTTTGTTATTAGTTAAATTCTCACACTAAGTTCTATTGGATTATCAATCACACTCTCGTGCCAATTAATTAACATAAGTTCTAGGTGATCAGTCTATAATTTGCTTTAAGACTAATTAGGTGATGAAGAGATTGATTGTGAATCCTAGTTAACCAGAGATCTAACAAAGTATGAAATCCCTAACGAGAATCCATAAATCTAACAAGGTTAACAACTAAGAAATATTATCGATTAGACAACACATAATGAATAGAAAACCAATGATTGAATATATATGATTAAAGGGGTTCAAAATCCTTCTATCAAAGGTTACAAAGTAGCATATCAGCCCCAAAGAAATATCTCCCAATCTCCAAAGCAAGAACAAAAGGTAAAAGATGAAAACACTCTAAAACCTAATTAATGGCCTAAAACACGTTCAAGGGCTTAATTACAAATACTGAAACATCTGGGCTCTTTTGCGATATCTTTAAACTTCTCGTTAACTTGTGTAGAAGTTTACATTCGGGATCAGTGTTGAAAGACACCTAGGTGATGTCGGTCGACATCAAGGTCTTCATATGGGTCTAACTTCAGATTCTTGCAAAATGCTCCAGAATTTCTCTAAAACTCCTAACTTCGCTCCATTCTCGTTCTAACCTTTAAAAGACTCGATAGACTCAAATATACACATATATCATGGTTAAAAGCATAGAAAACCATGATATATCAACCAGTGATTTACAACGTTATTGGGAACACCATGGATACACGCGATGAAGGCAATCCCTTCGACTTACCACCAGAGCGTGAAATTCCCAACCTCAGATAAATCTTTAAACTTCGAGGAAGTCGGAAATTTTTTGAGGACATGCTTTGCGGTCGAAAGATAGATACGACAAACATCATGCCTCATAATTAAGCCTGAGAAAGGAATGTTGGCATCGACTAACCTCCTCCACAACAAGATCAAAGAACAAACGTCAGAACATGCAGACAAGACCAACTCCTTGTTGCAAGAATTAACCTAACGAGCTCTGAGTCCCTAAAAAAAGAGAGGATGAGCTGTGGCTCCCTAAAAAAAACAGAGACAAACTCCAGTTCCTCTCAAAAAAAAGAAAGTGAGCTCCAGCTCCAAAGTTTGTAAAAAAAAAATAACTACGCTCGACTTGATCCCTCCCCGGAGGGTACGTAGGCAACCTTTTACGAGGTTCAACCACTTCTTTTTTCAAATTTTCAATTTTCTTCCAAGTGTATGATCGTACTTCCTTTACCTAACATCGACAGTTTGGCCAATTGCCCGATAAAATCAAACGTTCCCAGACACAATGGCTTCATGCTCCATGTCGTCAAAATCTTCACCGATCTCGACTACCTTAGCTAGGGGCCAGTCCCACACAAGTCCTTAACCAAGCAAGTTGTGTAAGCTGAACCTCCTTCTCACAGCTAAGTTCACAAGGACTTCCACAGGATAAGCCGAGCACATACTCACACCTAGACAGTTAACAAATGACAGGATAATCCGAGCCCCTACTCCCACCTAAAAACATTTACAAAAGCCGAGCACAGTTTCACAACTAAGAAATTGAAACACAGAATAAGCCAAGCAAGTACACGAACCTACAATTTAACCTCGTCATAGACGAGAATCACCCTTGCAAATATTATTAACCCGCTTAGAAAGGGGCACCTCATATACATTCACAAAAACAATGCCACAGTTCACTTAAGAAAACATCGAGCACATGAAACATCTCATCGAGGACAGACTCGCTCAAATCTATAAAAAAGAGCAATAAAGAAAGAGCTCGTCTTTATTCATCTTTTCCAAAGGTACAATAAAGAAAACAACAACATATGAGCAGAAACAAAAAGAAAAACTAAGAGGAGCTAATTTCTTGAAAGACGATTTTCTTGTCTAGGCTGTACATGTCCCTTAAGATTAGCCGCACATATGGGAACTGCGATGAAGTCGGGACCACAACTGGATCTTTTAGGGGGGAAAATAACTCGGAAGTGCCGACCTCAGAAACCAAAAGCCAACCTTGTCTCCAAAATGAGCTACGCTGCACAGTTTGCTCAAAAGAGCAGGCCATCCCACTTCTCTCAGGACAAGCCCACTCTTGTATACCATCAATTTCCCTGCAAACAATGAATAACGTCAAACCGACGAGCCATCCTAAAAAACAACAAAAAAGAGAAAAAGCGCTTATGCGGTAGGAAATCGACCCATGAAGGAGTAGAACAGGACATGTTATTAGAGCTAATGACGTATCAAATCAATCCAATGAAGGATCCGTGTATCGCCCTTAAGCTCGGAAAGGCGGCAAACGTGGATAACTTTCAGTATGTTTTCATTTATAGACGAGTTATCCTTCAGAAAAAGAGCATAAACTCATCGCCGAATACCATCAGCCAACTTAATAATTCAGGAGATCGGCAAAGACCCGCATTAAGAAGAAACGAGAAGTTCGTCAGCATCACGATAAAAAAGGCCCCGAGGATCAGAGGAGAATACACTTAGTAGAAATAAGGAAAGAATGAAATAGGATTTGAAAACGTCGGAAGTGGATGGCCACATTTATAGTAAAGGAATGGTGGTTACCAAAGCAGCATTAAATACAAAGTGACGGTTACAAATGCAAAATTTAATACAAAATGTTGGTTCGTCCCCTGAAACATACACAGAGAAGTTATTAAAAAGATAATGACGCCTTGAAAGGCTCATGGAATCCTTCAAGCAATTAAAGAAGACAACGGTCAAGGCATTTAAAATTTTTGACCCAAAATCATTGGCCCCGTCTCAACGACAACACAATTGCAACAAATAACTCCGAGCATCCGTCGACCTGACTTTCGATGTGAAGTACAGGTTCAACAAAATGGTCACCCAGACCAAACCTTGACTTTTCAAAAAAGAGATAGTTCGTATATTAGCGGAAAATTACAAAAAAGCGAGAGAGAGAGAGAGGAGAGAGAGAGAGAGAGAGATGAGAGGAGAGAGAGAGAGAAGAGAGGAGAGAGAGAGAGAGAGAGAGAGAGAGAGAGAGAGAGAGAGAGAGAGAGAGAGAGAGAGGAGAGAGAGAGGAGAAGAGAGAGAGAGAGAGAGAAGAGAGAGGAGAGAGAGAGAGGAGAGAAGAGACGAGAGAGAGAGAGAGAGAGAGAGAGAGAGAGAGAGAGAAGAGAGAGTGAGAGAGTGAGAGAGAGAGAGAGAGAGAGACGAGAGAGAGAGAGAGAGGAGAGGAGAGAGAGAGAGAGAGAGGAGAGAGAGAGAGAGAGAGAGAGAGAGAGAGAGAGAGAGAGAGAGAGAGAGAGTGAGAGAGAGATAGAGAGAGAGAGAACAAAGATACAAATAAAAATACAACAAAAACGTTCAATCCGGTAAATCAGAAGCCCGAAGATTAGCGACCTCCTCCAGTTACAAGACCCACATTCATTCCCCCCTGTCTCTTCCATCGTTTCCTTGAGATGAACGTTATCAGGCGTTTGCTCAAGGATTTGAGTCATACACAAGTCATCTGGACGCATGTCAGTGGTTCCCATCGTGTCAAGCACACCCCTCAAACGAGGTTCATCCTCCTCGACCTTGGGAATCTTGGGCAAAGGTACATGGATTCCGTCCTTTACAAGAAGTCGGTAGGCGTTGAGAATAGCAACCACCTGGTTCAGATCCAGCAGCTTGGCGGCCGCGGGCACACTCTCCTCTATTTCCATCCTAATCTGGTCAAGACGGTCTGACGCCTTCTTATGTATCTTTCCCGCTCCTCTAGGAGGCGTTCATCAAAAGAATTCAGAAGCTGATCGCACTCGAACTTGAGGAGATCAATCTTGGACCTAAGAGAGTCGACCTCTGCCTTAGCTCCATCTACAGGCTCGTCTTCTCATCCTCGAGGTCGACCACATTTTTCCCAGCTCATCGACCTTATGTTTCATCGAGGACAATGCAGTAGTTAGGTATCCATTTCGGCAAGTTTTCCACGGAGGCCCTAAAGCTCCTGAGCAGAATTTCACGATCTTTCAAGTTTCTCCTTTAACAAAACATTTTTTAGAGTAACTTAGTAATATTCTTTAATCACTTCTAATTTTTGATTTGACATAACCTCCTTCAGCGGGTCTTCGTATGACTCTCTAAGTTCGTTCGATTCATCAAAGGCTTAAAGAAAAATAATAACAAGTTAGCACAAACTCATCGTAACACTGACAATAAAACGCTCACCATTGCAAAATGATGGCCTATATCCTTCTGAAGAAGAGGCTTATCCATCTCGTGGATAGGATTTAAGCTCCGAGTCGGACCCGAATTTATCCTCTAAAAGAAGTTAGCACACGAAATCTTGTCGTTCACCAACTAGCATTTTCTTTTTTAGTGAAACGCGAAAGGAAAGTCCGCTAGTCCGAGGTTACGACCCTCATCTGCTCTTTTCCTTTAACTTTCACGATGCTTTTGATCACATCACTAGAAGAATCGTCAGACTTTGCCCCCACATAGCTTAAGTTAATCATTGACTCGCTACTACGAGCAGATGTGAGAGTGGGACTCGCACCATCAAAGCATTCAATTCGGTTCTCCGAATCTGACATGCACCTCTTCCTCCCCGATTGACCAGGAATTTCACCGAGGATCTCACGATCCATGTCTTCTCCCTCAGGCAGAACAACATCATCGACGGCGAACCT